>BQKN01061783.1:137115-158663 GCA_022839385.1 Asparagus kiusianus
AATAAAAGTTTCCTTTGTAGAGGGTTGTGTTCTTCAAATTCCATCAACACTTGAGGCTTGTTTGGTATTTCACACATATTCAAAGTGAGAATAAGTTGATATCAGAGCAAATAAGCAGCAATTCCGTGTGTTGTGCATTAAAAATGTAGCTTAATTTGTAAACCTCTATTTTAACCCATAAGCCATGCTCAAACATCATCCTATATAAACAGAGCAGATACAACTGACAATTACATAGTCAATTTGGTCTTTGATATACCAAGAGAAATGTTAATAAGAAAAAATACAAAGAGTTGCAAACTGAATAGCATGTGAAAAGAGAAGTATTCTCGATGTAAAGAAAATGAGCAAAGGTTGATTATGAACTACCCTATATATATCTTAGATCACCATTCTCTCAATCAGACTTACCTGACAATACAAACAAAAGATCAGAACTTTCCAATATTTAGCATCAATTATAAAAGAAGAATAAAAGGGCTTTTGTATAGAAATATGAAAAAAAAGATACATATTGATTCCAAAGAAATACCCCACGATTAACGCTTTTCTACAAAATTATATATCTAGAATTAACAATACCAAACAAGTGTACAGATTTACTAAAATAAGAAAATCAAATTTGTAAGAGGAACCTTACTTTAGATTTTTGGAGGTTGATCATGAGCTAGTCCTCTTTCTCAAATCACAATTCACCCAATCATATTTACCTAACAATCAAATCCAAATAGTGAAATGCTCCAATAAGATTTAATTTTGAAAGAAAAATGGAGCATAAAAAGAATCATACAGAGATTGGTTAGGGTTTTTAGCCAAAGAAACACTTGTTAGGAGCTCTTCACCAAAGCATGAAGGAAAAAGTAGATCTCTTCACAAAATTAAAAATGAATTACCTTAAGATTGAGTTCAAAGGTTTGGGGGTTCTTGTTATCCAACTAGAAACTACTCCTTAAGAATAAAAAGAATAAAATCTCTTTTTTCATCATCAGGAAGTGACTTTAACAAATAAAACTTTTCCGGGTTGCTATCCATTATCTTCTCAAATGCATTGAACACTTGAATGTGACTTAAGTTGGGTATTTTTTAGACCACTTAATAAATCTCCTCTCTGGTTGGTGGTTTTCTTACTACTTCCTTCTTTCTCTCATTAAAATACTCACTCATAGAAGCTGCCATCACTACAAGTGAATCAGCCATTTTATCCTCCTTCTTTGTTTCTTTGAATTTGTCTCACCACTAGTTGATGCTCTAGGAAGATGTTTCCTTGAAGAGCTTACACCTTTATTTGTTTCAGATTGTGCCTCAAATTCTTCATGTTGCATTGCGTTAGCAGCCTCTTCAAAGGTTTCTGCACATTCACCATTGGCTCTATCTTTTGCACATAATACCATAATATCATCCTAATTTTCAATCAAACGATTCTGGTAGCCTTTTGTATCTGGATTAGCCTGCAATATAAGAACATTCACAAATATTTTTAAATATATGCAACAAACTAATAAATTCAAATTAATAAGTATAATGTGTAATATTACCGTAACATAGTCGCTCCAACTTTTTGCTCACTAGCGGGTATAATCACCATTTTCTTCTCATCATCCCACCACGTCAAACCACTTTTATTTTTAATGTCATAGATAACATTATAATGTGTTTTCTAAATTTTGAGTCGATTCTTCACGTTATCTTTGTTCAAGTTGCTATTAAATAATTTTAGTGCATCAACCGTAGCTTGATACACTTGAGGCTTCCAAGTACCATCGATTTTTAAGCCTTGGTTCATTTGATCGTACAACATATTGGCTAAAGCTGAGTCCATATCACGATCTAGACAACATATGATCTTGACTGAGATGCAATTTGTTTCCCTTTCTTTGTCATCCTAATACATACCAAAGTGAATAACATAGAATGATTAATGTTCATCGCATATATAAAAAATTATACCTTATGTTAGTGAAAAATGACCAAACTCTTGGGTATTTTTAAATTTGCGTCTTTTGTTTAAGCAAGTGAAATGATTGAATAATCTCTACAGATATGCAGGGGACATGATAATTACTATGACCTAATAGCACCAATGTGAGGCTACTTGGAAACAGATAAGATGTAGCAAATTTGCAAGCCAGCTTATAAATCTTATATATATGGGAGACTATTATTGGCAGCGAGCTAGTCACTAAATAAAATAGATAAGATATATCAAATTTGCACTAGTTAAAGCCAAAAAACAGCCAAGATGTGGGGTCATGGTACAATTGCAATCAAATATCTTAAATAGCATCAAAATGAGCATTCCAAATGATAATTAAAAAATTGAAACTTTTGCAATTGGGAAGGAACACTAACCTCAAATCCGAGGACTAACATAAGGTGTAATAGCCCCAAGTAAACATAAAAAAAATCTTCATGTTCCTTACCGCATATATAAAAATCTACAACCAGTCATCAACATATATAAAATATACAAATTTAGTCAAGAGTAATGCACTTGACTAAATTAACCACACTACATAAACAGAAACTACACTGCATATATAAAAAACTCACAACTAGTCATCATCATCTTCATACTTGTCACCCTCATTTCCATCTTGTAGCTAAAGTATCTCAAAGTCGGTATTCATCCCATATTTGCATAGCTAAATCATCTCTAAAGTTGCTCCATTCATCTGTAACTCTCACAGTGGTGATACGCTCATCATCTACATTCTCAATTTCTAAAATAGGAGCATCTTCTAATTCTCGATCCACATCATTCAACAAGTTGTCTTCACTCATCTCTTCACGTAAAAAGTTGTGAAGAATACAACATGTATTAATGATCCTAATTTGAGTCTTAACACTATAAAAGCTAGCTGTCCGTAATATAGCTCATCGCTTTTTTAGCAATCCGAATGCCCTCTCAATTGTGTTTCTAGCAGAGGAATGACGTTGGTTAAATAACTCGTTGTAGTTTCTTGGACCATTTTCTCTCCAAGACTTTATCTGACAGCGAGTCCCTCTATAAGATGCCAAAAACCCCGGCCCATTTGTATACCCAGCATCCACAAGAAAGTATTTATCTACAAAATCGAAATCTTCAGTCACAACAATGTAAAAACTAAGAAGCAATACATATATAATAATTAAAAAAATTATATTCCTACTTGAAGGAACTTTTAAGTCATTGGGCCGACGCAAAGCATCACACAAAACTATAAAACTGACCACTACCATAATAATTTCATCATCCTCTCTCCTCTCAAATTCTTCCCTTGTACATTTATGTTGAATCCTTGAATTCCTTCCATCATTTATCATTTTTAACCTATCACATTAAAAGTTGAACATGCAAGCAGATTACACATATATCCTGTATATATATTTACTAGGATGCAAATTTAATGGAATCCTAAGAAAAAACAACTCAAGACATAGATATATTGAGGTAATTTAGACTTTTCATGAAATTCTTAGTTCACAGTGAAAAATTCAAACTAGCAAACTATAGAGGGTCTACTACATGCAATTCAACCTATATTTTTTTATTATATTTTTGAAAGGATACATATATTAAATATCTGAATCTGTGACCAATTATGCTGACCCAGCAATTTGTACCTAGACTTAGGTTTCTAGATATATAGAAGACATTAATACCCTTTGATTTCATAAATTTTGTTTTTACCCCATTCTTATATCACATAAACTGTATATTATTTAGTTTGTTCTGCTTCGTACTCATAAATGTTCCTCCTGTATCCATATTATATATGAATCCAACACTAACACTATCTTAACCAAATGAAAATCAACCTATCACTTGAATTTTTACCCCCAAAAACATATCAAAATAACCTCAATTTCAAGTATAATCAAGCTCCCAGAAACTATTACATAAATAAGATAAAAAGAAAAAAGGTTGTACCTCTGAGATGAGAAAAGCTCTCCCTACTCGAATTAGCTAAGATTCCATCAAAATCATCAAACCCTAATGCATGTTCATAATAAAATCATCAAAAAATCAGAAATAATTGGTTAAAATAATGTTTAGATTACATGAACCACCATCAGTGGAGATCACATCGAGAGTACTAGATCAGATCTAAGGTTTGCCGCGAAGAACACGACCTAAAACCCTAGATCAGATCTAGGGTTTTGACTATAGGCGGAGAGGCGGGTGGGGGGGGGGGGGGGCGCCCCCGGGGGGGGGGGGGGGGGAAAGAGATATTTTACGTGCGAGCTGAGAGAAACGGGAGTTGCGAGCTGAGAGAAACAGGAGTTGAAACGAGAGAGAAAGGAAATGACAAGGGGTCGGGATTTGATAAATGACAAAAGGTCGGGTGGAATTTGAAATCAGTTGTTTGGGGCTTTCAAATTCATTTCTGTTAAATCAATTGATTCAAAATCTTGGCCCAAGTCAGAACCCAAACTAGATATTTGAATTTTAAATACCCTGAATTTTAAATCCAAGGCCCAAATCACAGTTCCCAAACACAGCCATAGTTTAATTACCTCTTTCACCAAGAACTATAACAAATAGCTATAATTCCTTCTTAGAAACTATCAAGTAATGCCTATAAACCCGCACCTAAGTCATGCATGCATAACCATGTCTCAAGTGATAAATATTAAACCATATCTTTTAGGGGATATCTAAATCAATCACGTGATCAACACGAGGATGAAATACTCAATTAATAAGACTCTTTCGTGACGACGGTTGGTCAGATGAGCTCTTATTAGGGTGGCTATCGGTTAAAGAAATTTTTTTTGGGCTAGAACTTTTTTTAGGATATGATTTAACTTCAAAATGCTATTGGTTTAGAACTAGAATTTGAATTTTAACTTTGTGGTGTTACTAGATTAGGACTAGAATTTGAAGTTTAACTTTACGATGTTATTGTTTGTTTAGAATTATGATTAGGAGTAGTATTTTAAATTTCGAATTCCAATCTTTTTGTATACATTCTAGTGGAAATTTTTTTAGAAAATGTCCATGTTAAAATTAGAGGATTGAGATCATCCTGCTAGGATTCTCCACCCCGCCCCCGCCCCCGCCCCCCTCCCCCTCTCCCCCCACCTTAAACACCCCCCACCCCCAACTCCTTTAATGAGTCCACATTGAAAGAAAAAACACTATTTGATAATATTTACCAAATATTATTAGTCAGAATTTTAATATTTAATATTATATAGTCATTTAATAAAATATAAAATATATTAAGTTTTAACTATTTTTAAATTAAATATCTAAATATAGTTAGTACATAAAATGAAATATAATAAATAGTTAATATTATCTAATCATTTTGTACTTAAGATATTAATCATTTAATATGTCTAATATAATGTATTTATTTTTAAATATTGTATACATTTATTATTTATCATATCTTAAATATATAAACTATTTAAATATTTAATATTAATATTAAATATATATAATGTTTTTGAAAATTAAATAAAAATATTAAATATGTGAATATTAAGTGTAAATAATATTTTTAAATTATATAAGAAATATTAAGTGGCTTACATATTTATTTTTAGTTATTTAATTTATTTTATATTAAATTTATTTAATTTTAATATCAGATTCCTTAAATATATTTAATAATTTGAAATTAAGTATTCTTTATATCTATTATTATTTATCCATTTGTAGCTTTAATAATTAATAATAGACATTTAATACTCCAACATATTTGATATAAAATATATTATATAATAATTTATATCAACTTATATCTAATACCTATATATTTAATATTTATTTAAATATTAGATAAGAAATATAGCAAATAGGTAATATCCAATATAATTAATATTTAATATATTAAATCATAAAAATATTAAATACCAAGTAATGTGATATTTATATTGAATGTTTGGCAAAATTCTCAACTATATTTAATGTTTATATAGTGAAATATACAAATTAGTAGCAAAATTTTAATCTTAAACTGTAAACAACAAAAAATATTAATGAAATAGTAATTATGGTTTTTGATGAAAGAATAGTCATGCTTGTTAATAGTGTTTAAAACTAAGTCCAAAACTTCATTCAAAAGTTTAGAAACCCTTTAAAAAAAAATTCAAGAGTACGCTAACCAGAATATCCTAGTCCTAATCTGAATCTTAGAATATAGGTTTCTTGAACAATAGTCCTAGTTTTATCAAATAATCCCGAATAAACAGCACATCATAAGAGCATAAATCCGAGTTCAAACTCTGGACATGCTCAAGAGCACCAAAAGGTACTACATCTCAGACTCAAAAAGTAGGCGCGCAGTCATCTGAAAGGAACTGCCATAGAAGCCTCTCGAGAAGCCTCAAACTTAAATCAAATTAAGAAAACCCAAAGGATGTAGTTGGGTCGTCTCACCTTAATTCCAGCCCACATCTAGGTGAACAGGAGGGAATTCAAAATTTTAGCGGCCTGTCGGCCTTTTAATTTTCCCACTCAATCAAATTGGTGGCATCAGAAGACATAACTTCATTCCGAAACCAAATATCATGGCATTAAACATGTGCTAACATGTCCTGTGTCATCTTCATTTGATCATAAATTCAAGTAAAATATATAGATAGACAATATGTATAGCAGGTGCAACAAATATTACGCAAGGAGTGACTTTCATAACCAATTGCTCGATCCTTTAATCTAGCTAGGATACATGCTCTAGATTTGAACAAATTGAGAACATTTATAAACTCTTCCACTAAATTAATCTAAAGTTGAAAAGTTGTGATGTGAGGGCATTCGATCTTTTCGTTAATAACTAATAAATGAATTGTTTTACGAAACAATATCTTATCTTAGAGACTACACTTGGCATGTCTCATGGGATTTTAACCTGGATTCTATCGTATCATATTATATTCTATTACACTATTTTAAATTTTCGGAGTCAAGATTCTTAACTTCACTATCACTGCATTAAAACCACAAAGTTATAGTAGGAATTTTGCGTTGTAGTTTTATATTCAAACACGCTCCCACAAGTTGAGGATCTTTTTCAAGCAAAACTTCCTCAAATTTTAAAATCTGTTACAAAATTGTAGCGAGCAAGATTTGAGCCTAGACTGCTCTATCAAAAGACCTGACATCACAGTAAAACTCTAAAATTATGGTGAAAATTTAGGATTGTTCTTTTATATTCTAACAATGATCAACATGAAGATTTATGATTCCATATTCTAGGAATTTCACATATATATTATATCATTAATTTATATGTCCATCGCACTAGTGTAAAAACTGTATAAGCCTCTCTTTCTCTCTCAACCATGCATCCAAAGGCAACTACTTCCGGCATGCCATGATTGTCACTCGCCAACAAAGGCATATTTTCCAATGAGGCATGACCATGTCAGTTGAACCTTGAGGATGTTTGGCACCGTCAAGCCTCAAACTAGAAGAAAAGAATTCAAATGCATTGAACTTGGAAGCACCTTTCATTCCTTCGCTCAAGGTGGGCCTTGTGGTAGCACACATCCCATCATGGTCCAAAACTTAGACAAATCTTTTGCTTTCCTCCCTCAATTTTTGGGCGGATCGACAAACTCGTAGCCTTTTCACATGCAAAGCTTCGTAGGTCTAAGAAGCTTAGACGCAGCTTCCATCATGTAGCCCGGCACGCTTTGGAGGATAAGCAGATAGACTGCAGATAGCTCTTGAATGTCTGCCTCAATCTCTATCTACTTGCGGTCGTCCCTATTAATATTGATGAATGAGCCCTATATCATGCATTTCCTTGTATATTTATATATAAGATTAGGATGCGATAATCTTAGTATTTGTTTGGCAGCTTCTCAAAATGCAACAAGGATTGATCCTAATTTTATTTTACAAAGGAAATCGATGTCAAATTCTTTTGGTTGGGGAGTATAAACTAGATCTTGACCGTTGACCTAATATTAATGAGGGATTTTTATTTCTAGGCCGAAAAATTTACCCTAATTTATCTATAAACCCAACATCTTTTACTTGAATCTTTAAACCCAATCAGCCTTTTGTATTTGCCTTTAAACCCAAATTGTATAATTTATAGGTAGAGTATCTTTTATTTATACATTAACATAGTAAAAGCCCTAAGATACCCCTATCAATATCCCACTTAAATCTGTAATTATCTCTCCTCTTCTTCTCCGTTTCTCCTCTCTCAACCCAAACCGAAATACACACACAAAAAAAAGAAAAAAAGAAAAAAAAAAGAAATTACTCTTCTTCTTCTACATCTAGTCTCTAAGCCATAACCTAGCTAAAAATCCATCATCTTCTTCTCCATCTCGTCTCTAAGCTCTAAGCAAAAAAAATCCCATTGTGGCCAAAATTTTCCCCCAATTAGACCTCTAACCCATAATCTTCCCCCAATCTTTCACCCAATTAGTTCAACACGTGATTGTCGCACCTTCTCTAGCAGTTCTTCACCTTATAGCCGCCATCGCCTGCTCCAGTGGTTTGCCTGCCTACCGCCACCTCCTTCGGTTCCTCTCCTGAAATCTGGCCGCCTCCTTCTCCAGTGCCTCTTTTGACTGCCTGCAGCCGCCTTCTCCAGTGCAAACTCTAGTTTCCATACTTCTCCAGGCTTCTCCATTTTTATTATTATCCGAAACTTTTGGGTTTTGTGGTGGAGTTTGATGCTGAGGTTGGTATTAATAGAGAGATGAGAATGCAAGTGGAGAGATTGGAGAGAAGAAAAATGGAGTTGAGAATTACTTGCAAGAGTTGTCATGGTAGGATTTGGACAAATAAAGGGTCAGTTGTTGATACCGAGACAAAGATGTGAGAAATCTGTGGACTAACATTAAGGGGAGAGAGAGAGAGTCCAACAAGATTTCTTCTTGTTTTTGTTTTATTTTGTTATTAGAAATTGTAAGATTGTTTTACAAGAACCAATTATTCATCCGAAAGATTTTGTGGATTGTTTTAGATAGCAACTCTTAGTGCCTAAATTTGTCTTGATGTTTAGGAGTTAGCTAAGTGATGTGGTAATACCAATTGGCACAATTGTAATAATAACACCTGTAATATACTTAACTCATTTAGACAATTGATTAATTAATTGTCACGTATAAGAATATTTTGTATGATGTATAATCTTCAAAAAAGGTCCATCTATGTTAGTTGTTATGATCTTATTTTGTTGCATGTGCATGTGTTTTGATCTCAATGGTAGCTCGTTTATTATGCAAGTAGTTAGAATTTTATCCAATGTGCTTTGGCAGGGCCTTGAAAAATCACAAGCTTTTGGTTGTTTGTTCCTTTTCTTCAGGAACTTGAGAGATCCAAAGGATAAAGGCCTTCACATCAGATTTGGGTTCAACACAGATTGGAAGGGCTTTTTAGTGGCTAGTGTTACTTAGATTAGATTTTGTACATATTAGAAGGACCCTTTTGTATTTTGTTAATCATAGTGTAGAAATCGAGGATTAGCTCTCTTGCCTATTGGTTGTTTTGTAGTTGATTGCTATTAGCTTGCTCAACATTTGTATAATTGGGCTCTCTAATATGAAAGTAGTGTTTATGTGATGTAAAAAATGATCCATCATAACAAGTTTTGCCTCCTTATATTCTTTTTGCAACTCAGGTTTCTTAGTTTTCTAATATGCAAGTATAGCGGGATAATCTGAAAGTATAGCGTGATAACTGAAAGTATAGCGTAATAATATGCAAGTATAGCAGGATAATCTGATAATATGTAAGTATAGCGGGATAATCTGAAAATACAGCGGGATAATATGTAAGTATAGCGTGATAATCTGAAAGTATAGCATGATAATCCGAAAGTATAGTGTTATAGTCATTTTAGTCCTAAAAAATAACTTTCAATCAATAGTAGACAAGTTCCCCACATTATATGTAATCGAGCTAGCTCTTCACTTCAAGATAACCAAAGACCCAGCTCAGACGACTCGACACGACAACATCTCGTGAGGATGACCTAAAATGCGTTACATGTCGACCCCTAGCTAGGTCGACTTCTTGATCAACCTACTTGACTTACTATTCGACCGACATCTCTTGAAGGCAACTCAAAATACGATACTTCTCGACCTTCTACTGGACGAGTAGAAAGACAACGACTACCCTGAGCCTTAAGCTCCCTCCTACGCACGGTTGATCACCTCATAATAAATTTCATTAAATGCATAATCAGCACTATCATTTCTCTGTCCTCAATTGGTTCTTGTACATATGTGACGCTCCTGGTTTCACACAAGGCTTAAGTCCAAAGTGAACCAAGAGATGTCAAACCTGCCATGCACCCACATTGTGCATAAACATGTTTTACCAATCAGAGCAATATCCTCTAGTGGAATCAAATATAAGTACAGGTACAAAACAGGCAAAATAAGAGAATAAATTTAATATACACGATATAGAAAAGATATCTTATAAATAAAAGAATCATGTCTCAATTGTAATACGTCTAATAACTGAAATAATGAGAATGTCAACATGAATCAACTAGAATCGTACTAAGACACACTGTCTTTACAAAATGAGAATCAAATTCTAATGTCTGAATAAAACATAAAATCTACTGTGGAGCCTCTAAAAACTTATGTGACGGTGACTATGCAAGAACTCCATCTTTCTGCGTCTCTCCGTATCTTTGTACCACCTGAAAGAAGAGAAAACAAAAAAACCACATAAAGAGTGTTAGAGCGCTACAGCAAGATCACCTCCTTTCTTCCCTAGGGGAAGGGCTACTATATGGAGTGGAGGCTCTATCTATAAGTATAATCTACTTAGATTTATTTTCCATGTATCAAAGTAGAATTAACATTTAGAAACCTACAACACGAGATGTAGTATGTTGAGCGAAATAATCTAAACAAGGAAACCCTCATGTATATGCCATTGTCTCAAATTATAGATATCTAAATATTAATACCAAACTACGAATAGATAGTCTAATAAAATTAACAATTAGAAATCCACAACACGAGACTGGTACGTCAAGTAAAATAATCCAAATAAGAAAACCCTCATGTATATATCATATGTTTCAAATTATGAGACGCTAATCATTGATCCCAACTAAGAAGTAAGGAATATTGGCCTTTTTGTTTTGATGATGTTTAACAAACAATTTACTACTAATGTTATTTGTCAAGTGTTTGTGATTTTGTATTTATTATAGACAAACAATATGTTAGAGGTTAGATAGATTACGCCACAACGATCATATCAAATGGAGGTTGGCGAAAATAGTAGAGTGAAGCCTTGAAATTCAAGTTGATGATCCAAGTTCAAGCTTCGTCCATATTACCAAGAAAGAGCTTCGTTAAAGATCACAAGCTTGGGTAAAATAGTTTAGGTGTTATATTATGTGTGTTGGTACTTTAAGCTCAATATCACATACACACACATACATTTTGTTTTCTATGTATATATATAGTTATATATATACATACATGTTTTGGTTTTCATGTTTATATAAATATAAAATTATATATTTCATATTTATTGTTTTGTTTTGGTTTAGCTTTATAGATATGAAATAATAGTTATATTCATATACACTTTCACATGTTTTATATTCTATTATTTTTGGAAAAACAAATGTGTTTTTTGTATTATATATACATTTTTTTGAAAATAATGTATTATTGTTTATAAACTTAACATTCATTGTATACATTTTTTATTAAGTCTATAAAATTATTTTGTAAAGTTTCAAAACATGATTTAGCTAACATATCAAAAACATGTGTTTTGTATTTTCATGTTTTGGACATATTTGCAAAATGATGATATTTTACAAATGGGAGGTGCTTTTTCAAAACCAATTTTTGTAATATGATTATTATCATGTTTACAATCGTTTTCCAAAGATTTATATTTTTTTGATTTTATTTGCTATTCTTAAAAGGAGTATAAAAATTAGTTTTACTATTCAAAACAGGTTGATAAAGTGTTATCAGTCGACTGATACATGTGTTCAGCCAACTGAAAAAATCGCTTGGAATAAACAAAAGTTTCTATTTTATTCTGGTCGACTGACCAGTCGACTAATGAGATCATCAGTCGACTGATCGTGTTCTTCAGTTGACCGATGAGCTGCCAGTTTCCTGTAACGGTCAGCTCATCAGTCGACTGATCGTGTTCATTAGTCGATTTTTATGTTGCCATTATTTGTCTTTTTGCTGGGATTTCTTGGGTTTTGGGCTTTATTTTATGATCCTTTATATACCCCATACCCTCTAACTTCTGAAGGTAATCCATGAATGTTTTAAACAAGTTTTACAAGGGTTTAAGTTTTGTTTAAAAGTGTTTAAGAGTTTGTTTGAGTTTAGTTTGTGAAGCAATTTTCACAAGAGCAAAGAGGAGATCATCCTTTGGTGTTTGAGCATTCACTCTTCTCCCTCTCTCTTGTTATCTATAGAGAAGTTTCCTTAAACTCAATTCTAGCTATTTATTATTTTAATTCTAATTTCCATAAGCTAGATTTTAATATTGAGTTTAATTGTTTTGTTGATACTCTTTGTTCACACACAACCTATTAAGCTTATTGTATTTACATTCATAGTATAATTTAGGGTTGTGGGTTTGTGATATTGAGAGTGAGCTTATATTGTGTTCTCAACTTGTTTAGAGAACAATGTTGACCTTCTTGTTTTGATGATGTTTAACAAACAATTTATCACTAATGTTATTTGTCTAGTATTTATATTTTTTTATTTATTATAGACAAACAACGTAGTTAGAGGATGGATGGAATAGAGCTTCAACGATCATATCCAAAGGAGGTTGGCGGAATATCGGGTTGAAGCCTTACAATTCAAAGTTAAAGATCAAGTTCAAGCTTCATCCACATGTGTACCAAGTTGAGCTACAATGAAGATCAAGATCATAGCTTGGGTAATCTAGTTTAGGTTTTATATTATGTGTGTTATATACTCTAAGCTCAATATCTATACACACACATTTATTGGTTTCTTCGTATATATATATTTAGTTATATATATATACATAAGTTTTGGTTTCTATGCATATATATAGTTATATATATACATACAAGTTTTGGTTTTTATGTTTATAAATATGAAATCACATGTTTCATATTTACTATTGTGTTTTCGTATATATTGCATAGAATATGCAATTTTGTGAAAATATTGTATTCTTAGTTTTTGGACTTAATAATAATCATATACATATTTTATTAAGTCTATATAATCATTGTGCAAAGTTTCAAAACATGGTTTAGCCTAAATGTCAAAATTCATATGTTTACATTTTCGTGTTTCGGACTATTTTGCAAAATGATGATATTTTTCATTTGGGAAGTCCTTTTTGGAAACCAGTCATTGTAACATGTTTATTATCATGTATACAATCATTCCCCAAAGTTTTACATTTTTTGGAATTTATTTGATATTTTTAAATAGTGTTTTAAAATCAGATAAACAGCTTTCAGAACCTGTTTTTCTATTATATCAGATTTCGGTCGACCGCACCGGTCGACCGCTCATATGTTCATTTGTTTCTGGGCAGCAGAGAGTTTGTCGGTCGACCGTCGCGGTCGACCGAGAGCTCGAAATTTCCATCGGTCGACCGCACCGGTCGACCGAAGAAGTCTCTGTGCGTTTTCTCAGTGTGGAATCTGGATCGCGGTCGACCGCGAGAATTTCCGGTCGACCGCCAATGTGACCGTTGCTTTCCCAACGGCTATTTTCTGAGCTGATTTTTTTTGGGCTTTTTGGACTTTTACTTGGGGTTTTGGCTGAGATTTCAAGTGGGTATAAATACCCTATTGCTGCTCTCTTTCAAGCTAAGCTAAGAAATGTTTTAAAAGAGTTTTGAAAAAGAGTTTAAGCTTGTTTTAAGCTTGTTTAAGGGTTTGGTTTAAAGCTGTTTTGGTTTTCACAAGTGGAGGAGATTATCTTCTTGTTTGGGCTCAAATCTCCATCTCTCTATCCTGATCTAGAAAAGTTTTTCTAAACTCAACTCTAGCTTTCATTTATTACTTATCAATTATCATTTCTATTAAAGCTAGTTTTATATTGAGTTTAGATTTGATTTTATCTCATTGTTACACACACCCATTTGAGCTTATTGTATTTGCATACATAGTATATTAGGGTTGTGAGAAATTGTAACATTGAGTTATGCTTTCATTGAGTTCTCATCTATTATAGAGAACAAATTTATATTTGTTACATTGTGAGTATTGTAAGGTTTTCGGTGAGCTAAAAAACCGAGTGTGTTGTGAAGTTTTCGGTGAACTAGAAAACCGATTGTGAGGAGTGACGTTGTTCGGTGAGCGTTGAAAATCGACACTGTGAGGTGTAAACGTTATTCGGGTGAGCGTAGAAAACCCGGTTGTGATAGTGGATTTCTCCCCGGGAGTGGGGAGCGAAGACGTAGGATGGAAGGTCCGAACTCCGTGATCATATTATGTGTTTGAGTGTGCTTTGGCGTTTATTCTTATTTGTGCTCATTGCTCATATCGCCATTGTCTCATTATTTATATGATCCACTATCTAGTTCATATTGTTTACCCCTTGTATTAGTTTATATATCCTTGCATATGTATTTCATCATATAGGATATATCTTGTTGTTCATATTGCTTATCCTAGCTTATATAGTTGTTATATTTCATACTTGCTAGGATAACTTGTTAATTAATTTTAATTGGCATTTAAATCGGATTAGATTAGCATAAGATCCTAATCACCCCCCCTCTAGGGTCTAACAAACAAATCATTTGTTGTTAGTGAGCCTAATTGTGAGGATTCATTTTGTATTGCACATATACACCAAGAGGAGTGTAGAGGTGAGAGACATGGTCGGTCCCAGGAGGAGTGGGGTAGGTGGTAATGCCTAGAGGTAGGTTATAATTCCTAACACTTGAGGGAGACATGTGAGAGGCCAACACTTGAGATGGTATTTGTGTAATTATATTGTGAGATTGTGAATGTTGATCGGTGAGCGTTGAAAACCAATATTGTGTGGTGTAAATATTTCCGGGTGATCGTTGAAAACTCAGTGTGATAGTGAATTTCTCCCAGGGAGTGGGGAGCGAAGACATATGACAGAAGGTCCGAACTCCGTGGTCATTTTGTTTATTTAAGTTTGGCTTGGCGCACTTTTATCCGTGTTCATCTTTATTGTGATTCTCTCATTGTTTATTTCATCCACTATTTTGTTTATATCTTGTTTCACGTTTGTGTTAGTTTCATATCTTTGCATATATCTCTTGTTATATCATTCTTGCTAGGATATATTGTTAATTATTTTTAATTAGTATTTAAATCGGATTAGATTAGTATAAACCCTATTCACCCCCTCTAGGGTTCCTTCTTATTAGCACTAGGGTGTTTTTAATTGGTATCAGAGCTTGATGCTCTTTGATTTTAGGTTTAATCTCCTTGAGTTAAAGATCCAAGTTATCTTTTTGTGCTAATCCAATTTTTAGTTTTTTTGTTGTATCTTGCTTGCACTTTTTATAATTATGGATATGAAAGGGCATCTTGTTTAGGCTATGATCATAGTATTTCTCCTAAATTCAATACTTTTTTCCTATGACCAATGATATTCTAGATTTAATATATTTGTTAGATCTAAACATTTCGACTTATGGGAAGTTATTAAAAATGCTTATATTGTACCCACTTCGGAGAAATCTAAATAGAGTAAAAATGATAAAAGAATATTTACTATGAACAAGCTCTTGTTAGAATTTTTACTAAATGTTTTTGACTCATCTGTTTCTAACAAGTTTGTTCATTTTGATAGTGCTTACACCTTATGGAAATTTATTGAAGCACATCAAGGGAACTTGGAGGCGATCTGACAAGCTTTGGAGGCTTCCTCTTCAAGTTCCAATGGAGCATCATGCACACGACCACTAGGTGATAGCCCTAGTGTGGTAAGAGAGTCCGATTCCGATGATGATTTATCTATCAATGAACTCGTATGTACATATGATAGGTTAATGTATGCCTACACTAAATTACATAATAATTTTATTGATCTTAAAAGCAAACATGTAGATTTAAAATCCGATCATGAGAAGCTAGTATCTAAGTTTGACATTATTGTTAAAGAAAATGAAAATCTTTAAAAAAATAATAATATGTTAAATTTGGAAAATAAAAAAATTAACCTCATTCATCACTAGCTTATCTCATGCTAAAAATGATGCCATGCTAGAAGTAGAAGCTATGAGAAATGAATTTGATTCTTTTAAAGATAATCATACATGTTCTACTTCTAGTTCAAATGCATATGTACCTAATAATGAAGATTTGAATCTTGTGAATAAACACATTTAGTCTTTAGATTTAATTTTGAAAACATGCATTAATAATCATAAGAAGCTTATGAATATGTATGCCAAGTCTAGTGCAAACAAGTCATCATCCACTCATTATGCACACATATATAGCAAAGTTTACAAATGCTCTATTTGCGGCTGAAAATGCTATTTATCTAAATTTTTCTTTGATGCACACAAACATAAGAATACTAATACTCATTGTGCATCTCATCAAGTTTCTTCATCACATGTACACACACATACACAAAAAGTATATCATAAGCATGCTCATGTGTATCAATGTGATCTTTGTGGTCGTTTTGGTCATTTGGCCAAATATTATTTTGATCTGAAAAGGAAATCTCATTTGCCAAATGTTTTTAGTAGACCACATATTTTTAAATATGATGAGAGTGATATGTTTGGACATTTTGCTAAATTTTGTTTTGATTTACAAAAAGCTCCAAATTTGCAATTTTCTCCAAAAAGACCACCTTTGTTTAATAATGTTTCACATTTGCAAAATAATTTTAAAAGACCAACCATGTTTGCAAATATTTTCCGTGCACGAGTTAATGGTCCACAAAAATAAATGGATCTCTTTTATTAAACATATTACAATCGAAAGGGTCATTTGTAAGATTATTGTTATGACCGGATTAGTGCACCACATGGGCCCAAAAGGGTTCATAACCCAAGGGCTTTGAACTTAAATGATAGGGGTCATGTCCCTAAATTTTTCGGCACCCATAACGTTTGGGCGCCTAAACCTTTTTTGATTTATAAACCAAGATTTTTAATATTTTTAGTTTTTTATTTCTTGGTTTTGAAAAACTTGTTTTGAAATTTTTGTAAATGAAAACAATTTTCTTTTGGTCAATTCTTTTGTTTTTATTTTATTGACTTTGATTTTGATAAGAGGTTTGTGTTTAAGTAACCCACCGGGTTTATTAGGTGTTTATTCCAAATCTTGTTTATCGGGTGCTAAAATATTTGTATGGGTTGAAACAAGCTCAAAAGCTTGATTTGGTTGCCTCTCTTGCTTTTTGTCGAATATGATGAAATTTGATATTGATTTGGTTTCATATGACTTAAATTTTGATTTCTGATTTCATTTGAGTGATTTGTTTTCATTTGAAAACTCTTTTCATGATTCTCATGTTTTATTTCCTTTGATTTTATAAATCCATTTTTTCATTATTTCTATGTTTGAGTAATAAGACACTATTTTCATATTGATATTTATATGTGTTCTCATTGTCTTTTTGTGTGTAGTTGTGTTTAGCATGCTTTCATCTTTGTTTGCTCACATATATTTACCTTGGTCATCATTGCATTTATTGCATAAGGCTTTTTGATAGGGGGAGCAATCCCTATTTTGTGTTATACTCATAATGCTTATAGGTAGGGGGAGGTTTAGCTCTCTTTATTCTTTTGTTTTCCCTTTTTTGATGTTGTCAAAGGGGAAGAAATATTGTGAGTATATAATTCCTTGTTTTTATACATGATAGTTATAATTTATATAATCATTGTATATCATGTATATTTCTTTATGTAAATTGTTTGTCATCGTCAAAAAGGAGGAGATTGTTGGCCTTTTTATTTTGATAATGTTTAACAAATAATTTACTACTAATATTATTTCTCTAGTATTTATGTTTTTGTATTTATTATAGACAAACAATATGTTAGAGGTTGGATGGATTGCGGCACAACGATCATATCAAATGGAGGTTGGCGAAAATAGCGGAGTGAAGACTTGCAATTCAAGTTGAAGATCCAAGTTCAAGCTTCGTCCATGTTACCAAGAAAGAGCTTCATTGAAGATCATAAGCTTGGGTAAACTAGTTTAGGTGTCATATTATTTGCGTTGGTACTTTAAGCTCAATATCACATACACACACATACATTTTGTTTTCTATGTATATATATAGTTATATATATACATACATGTTTTGGTTTTCATGTTTATATAAATATTAAATTACATATTTTATATTTATTTTTTTAGTTTAGCTTTATAGATATGAAATAATAGTTATATTCATATACACTTTCACATGTTTCATATTCTATTGTTTTTAGAAAAATAAATGTGTTTTGTATTATATATACATTTTTGTGAAAATAATGTATTATTGTTAATAGACTTAACATTCACCGTATACATCTTTTATTAAGTTTATAAAATAATTTTTTGTAAAGTTTCAAAACATGGTTTAGTTAAAATATCAAAAACATGTGTTTTGTATTTTTATGTTTTAGACATATTTGCAAAATAATGATATTTTACAAATGGGAGGTCCTTTTTCAAAACCAATTTTTATAAAATGATTATTATCATGTTTACAATTATTTCCCAAAGTTTTTTATTTTTCTGATTTTATTTGTTATTTTTAAAAGGAGTTTGAAAATTAGTTTTACTATTTAAAACAGGCTCATAAAATGTTATCAGTCGACTGATACATGTGTTTAGTCGACTGAAGAAATCGCCTGGAATAAACAAAAGTTTTTGTTTTATTCTGGTCGACTAACCAGTCGACTGATGAGGTCATCAGTCGACTGATCGTGTTCTTCAGTCGACCGATGAGCTACCAGTTTCCTGTAACGGTCAGCTCATCAGTCGACTGATCGGTCAACCGACAGCATAATGACTAGTTTTTTCAGATTTTCATGTAGCCATTATTTTATCTTTTTGATGGGATTTTTTAGGTTTTTGGGGATTGTCTTATGATCCTATATATACCCCATACCCTCTAACTTCTGAAGGTAATCCAAAAATGTTTCAAACAAGTTTTACAAAGGTTTAAGTTTTGTTTAAAAGTGTTTAAGAGTTTGTTTGAGTTTAGTTTGTGAAGCAATTATCACAAGAGAAAAGAGGAGATCATCCTTTGGTGTTTGAGCATTCACTCTTCTCCCTCCCTCTTATTATCTATAGAGAAGTTTCCTTAAACTCAATTCTAGCTATTTATTATTTTGATTCTAATTTACATAAGCTAAATTTTAATATTGAGTTTAATTTTTTTGTTGATACTCTTTGTTCACACACAACTATTGAGCTTATTATATTTACATTCATAGTATAATTTTGGGTTGTGGGTTTGTGACATTGAGAGTGAGCTTATATTGTGTTCTCACCTTGTTTAGAGAACAAATCATTTGTTGTTAGCGAGCTTAATTGTGAGAATTCACTTTGTATTGCATAAATACACCAAGAAGAGTGTAGAGGTGAGAGACATGGTCGGTCCCAAGAGGAGTGAGGTAGGTGGTAATACCTAAAGGTAGATTGTAATTCCTAACACTTGAGGAAGACATGTGAGAGGCCAACACTTGAGGTGGTATTTGTGTAGTTACATTGTGAGATTGTGAACGTTGATCGTTAAAAACCAATATTATATGGTGTAAACATTTTCGGGTGATCATTAAAAACCTGGTGTGATAGTGGATTTCTTCCCGGGAGTGGGGAGCGAAGACGTAGGACAGAAGGTTCGAACTCCGTGATCATTTTGCTTGTTTGAGTTTGTCTTGGTGCACTTATATCTTTGTTCATCTTTATTGTCATTCTCTCATTGCTTATTTCATCCGCTATTTCGTTTATATCTTGTTTTGCTCTTGTGTTAGTTTCATATCCTTGCATATATCTCTCTTGTTATATCATTCTTTTTAAGATATACTGTTAATTAGTTTTAATTAGTATTTAAATCTGATTAGATTAGCATAAACCCTATTCACCCCTATAGAGTTCCTTCCTATTAGCACTAGGGTTTTTTCAAAGAAGACAGTGAAGAAATATAAAGACATCATTACATCGTATTTATGATATCTTTCACAATTATTGGGAAGATAAAATAAGTACCAACATATACTTCCGTATACTTTCAAGAGCAAAGTATCTCGTTCAAATATCTCAAAGATGAGTTAAACTCATAAATGTCATCCACCTAAAACTTAGGCTATAAAGCAACCATCTTAATGTCACGGACTACCCTATAGGTATTCTAAACTGTGTACATGGCTCTTTAGTCTCATCGCAATCTCAGCACGTAGCCTGAGTGTGGGACGGCCTACCATATAGGTATTCAAATAGATGGCTCACAAGCCTCATAAATTGATGGCTCATAAGTCTCATCGCACCATCGTATGGACGGGCTGCTATACAAAGCATTCAAACCCGACTCAATGGCCTGTACATATGGAATATTGACACACTACCTCATGTAGCACTAAACTGAGCTCATCAACGATATCCATTTCATGTATAGTTTGTGTATATTGGTATATCGACACACTATCCCATATAGTGCTGAGCTGTGCTCATCAACGATATCCAATTCGTGTATAACAATTCAAATTCTAACATAAACAACCCAACTCTTATCAAAACTCCCTTTGGGTTACTCAAGTGTGTGCAATAACACTTTACTTGTATATTCATGAATTTACTTGTAAGGAAGTGCGACTCAAACCCCGCAAACACATCTCAGCCAAAACCAAAACAAAACTCAAGAAATTAGCCTTAGTAGTCGACTACTAGACCGGGTAGTCGACTACTCTGAGTTCATCCAGAATCTGGAAAAATCGAACTAAGTGTGAGTAGTCAATTACTATACACATTAGTCAACTGCTCCGCTATGAGAAAGATTCTGTATAATGAATTTTAAGACAGAGTAGCCGACTACTCATCTTAGTAGTCGACTGCTCTGCATGCAACTACAAACTGATATGCGCAAACATCAATTTAACTAAACAACTTGCACTAATGTAATCCCAAATAAGATTTACACGATTTGCCTACATTAAATAGATATTATCTTGATCATAAACATAGAATTATCTTGGTTCAATTAAAGTTAACACATTCATTAATAAATCTCTTCAATTAATTACATATAAGCAACATGATTATGAAAACATGATGAAAACTACACATGACAGAGTTATATTTCATTTTAAATTTGATTATAAAGCCTAGATATCACAACCCTAGGTTTTAGCATGATAATATACAAGGAAACTCAACAATTATCAAATTAGGGTTTTGCACATAAGTTAAACTTAATTAATAGGTTAAAAATGAAAATAAAATTAAATCTAATGATCATGATCATATTTCTAATGTTAACAATAAGAAAAACATCAGATCTAACATAGGTTACAGATCTATTATCAAAAACCTATCTTTTATCACATCACAATGAGAGTTAAGCCTATAAACTTGGATTTAACACTTTAAATCATGAAATTATTAAGGGTGCAGGAGTGGATGAAGATGATCTTGCTTTAG
>BQKN01061783.1:158673-174541 GCA_022839385.1 Asparagus kiusianus
CCAAAACTCACAATTAGGGTAAGGGTTTAAGGAGGAAGGCGGCTGGTCATAAAATCACATGAAAAAGGATAATAAAAATGTATATATATATATATATATATATATACATACAACTGGGTTCGAAACAAAACGAATCCAACCCGAAAACTAAAAGAAAAAATGGAAACAATCCCGATAGTCGACTACTACTCAAAGTAGTCGACTACTAAGCTGGTTAGTTGACTACTCAAAGTAGTAATTGACTAATAACAGCCCAGAAACAGGTCTGTGCATGTTTTCGTGCATGTTTTCCATTTATACTCACATATATACATTGGATTGATATCAAATCAATCTCTAGCATACTCAAACATTAATATATGTTATTTATCACCATATAACATATTTATCATTATTTATTACAACATATTCAAATTTTTGGGGTTTTACATTCTTTCCCCCTTAAAAAAATTTTGTCTCTGAAATTCCGTAATCATATCTTAAGGATTATTAATATAAGAAAAGCACCAAGAGGGGATAATTCAAACAAGGAAACCCTCCCATACGCATCTCATACCATTAATCCCTAGATATGAAATATAGTAATATCTACACTTAACCATATCGAATACGAATACTCCCACTTAACTCCTAACTAAGTAAAACTAGTACGTCAGGCAAAAAATCCAAACAAGGAACCCCCATATATATACTATGTGTTTTGAATGATTAGGAGCTAAGTGTTAATACCCTCATTCTTGAATTAAATATAAATATGACCATATAACCCATCCATAAACAAGAGCAAATCATAATCCATCAATTTACCTGCTCAAACAGGTACGGATAGTTACGACACATATCCTCTCCGCGCTCCCAAGAAGCCTCCTTAGCTCCTTTCCGGTTCTATTGAACTTTGACTACAAGAATCACTTTGTTTCTAAGTATTTTTCCCTCCTTGGTAAGAATACACATATGAATTTCAATAGTAGTCAAATCATCATGAATTTCAATCTCTGGCACGTCTAACACTCGCTGGTGCTCCTCATCGCATAGATGTTTCTTAAGCATTAAAACATGAAAGACATCGTGTATACTCGACATTGATGCTGGAAGATCTAACCGATATAAGACAACTCCAATGCGCTCCACTATCCTGAACGGACCAATATACCTCGAGGCAAGCTTCCCCCGTCTACCAAATCGCTGATCTCCTTTCATTGGTGATACTTTCAATAATACATAGTCCCCAACTTGGAACTCTAGCGGTTGTCGTCTCTGATCTGCATAACTCTTCTAACGACTCTGTGCAGAAAGAATTCACTCCGGAATCACTTCCACCTTCTCTGTGGTCTGTCTCACTAACTCTGGTCTAAGCAATAGGCTGTCCTCTAGCTCTACCCAGCAAATAGGTGATCTACAAGGTCTCTTGTACAACGCCTCATACGGTACCATGCCAATAGTCACTTTATAACTGTTGTTATAAGCAAATTCAATCAGTGGAATGTAGTCCTCCCAGCTGCCTTAGAAATCTATAACACAAGCCCACAACATGTCCTCTAATACTTGGTTGACTCTCTCCATTTGTCCATATGTCTGCGGGTGGAAGACACTATAATATGGTAACTGGCTACCGAAAGAATTCTGGAAGCTCCTCTAAAAGTGTGAAGTAAAAATTGAGCCTCAGTCTGATTCAATCGTCTCTAGAACTCCATGCAATCTCACGATCTCTTGGATAAATATCCTCACATAAGTCTCCGTTGTATAGGTTTTCTTTACTGGTATAAAATGTGCTGACTTCGTCAACCGATCAACTATCACCCAAATTGAATCGTTCCCTTTCTTCAATCTTGGCAATCCTTCAATGAAGTTTATAGAAATATCTGCCCATTTTCACTCCGAAATGGCTAAAGACTGTAGGGTTCCTTCTGATCTCTGGTGTTCTGCCTTCACTTGTTGGCAGGTAAAGTACTTAGCCGCATACTCGGTAATCTCCATACACATGCCTCTTTACCAAAAGTATCTCTTTATATCCTTATACATTTTAGTCGTGCTTGGATGCACTGTGTATCTGGTGTAATGAGCCTTATCAAATAAGTCTTTCTTCAATTGTTGGTTACTTGGCATAACTAATCGGCCCTTCATTCGAAGACCTCCATCTGCTCTACTGGTCGAATCGGCCTTTGGCTCTTTGGAAATCTCCTCCTTTCGGATTTGAATCCAAGAGTTCTCTAAATGAGCTCTGACCACTCTATCACTCCAAGATGGCTGCACTGACTAAACTCTCAAAAATACGTTGTTCCCGCCGATCTCTAGCCTAAAGTCAAACTGGCTAAGGGTGTGAAGATCTCGATACAACGAGCACCTTAAAGCCGAAATCTAATGCCGATGCTTCCTATTCAACGCGTTTGCTACTACATTCGCCTTTCCCAGATGATACTAAATTACAAAGTCATAATCCTTAATAAATTCGACCCATTATTGTTGTCTCTGATTTAGCTCTTTCTGAGAGAATAGGTATTCAAACTCTAATGATCCGTAAATAGCTCAAACTATTCTCCATACAGATAGTGCGTCTATGTCTTTAGTGCGAAGACCGCTGCTGCTAGCTCCAAGTCGTGCATGGAATAATTCTGCTCATGAGTCCTCAACTGCCTTGAGATGTAGGTCACTACTCTCTGGGTCTGCATCAAAACACCTTCGAGACCTAACAACAATGCATCCGTGTAGACAAAAAATATCTTATCACTGCTCAGAATGATCAACACCGGCACTATAGTCAACTTAGGCTTCAAAGTCTCAAAGGCCTCCTGACACTCCATGCCCCCAAACAAACTGTTCACCCTTCTTTGTAAGGTGTTTAAGTGGAGTTGCAATCTTTGAAAAGTCCTAAATGAACTTCCTGCAATAGCCAGTCAAACCCAAGAAACTACGGATCTCTAAAACTGTCTTTAGAGGCTCCCAATCCAATACTGTCTTAACTTTAGCTGGATCAACTACAATGCCCTATTGCTGATGATGTGACCTAAAAATGTGACCTTAGATAGCCAAAACTCACAGTTACTAAACTTGGCGTATAATTGATGCTCCCGCAAAGTCTGCAAAGCCAATCGAAGGTGTTGCTCGTGCTCTGCCTCCGATCGTGAATATATAATGATGTCATCGATAAAAACGATCATGAACTGGTCTAAGTATGGACAAAAAATTCGGTTCATCAAGTCCATGACCACTACGGGTGCATTGGTCAGCACAAATGACATGACAATGAACTCAAATGATCCATATCGAGTTAGAAAAGCGGTCTTGAGAATATCCATCTTCCAAACAAACAACTGATGATAACCAGAACTAATATCAATCTTTGAGAAATGCTACACACCATACAACTGATCGAATAAGTCATCAATCCTCGGTAGTGGATATCGGTTCTGGATGATGACCTTATTCAACTCACGATAATCTATGCATAACCGCAAACTACCATCCTTCTTCTTCACGAAAAGGACCAGCGCTCCCCATAGAGAATGACACCGATGAATGAAACCTTGAGAGAACAACTCATCTAATAGGATCTGGAGCTCCCTCATCTCTGTTGGCGCCATACGGTAAGGTGCTCGAGATATCAATGTTGTGCCTGGCTGCAACTCTATGCAAAACTCAACCTCTCTCACTAGAGGTAAACCTGTTATGTCCTAAAAGACATCTTGATATCCTGAGACCACTCACATCTTTCTCAAATCGGCACCCCGATCCTGCACCATCACCTCCTTGACGTATGCTAGAAATGACTCCACAAACTAGTTGCCCCATGAGGTTGCTACCATAACTTAGACCTATTAAATGCTCACAAGCTGATCTTTGCAAAATAGTCGATACTTACATGGTAGAAAGATAGCCAATCTATACCAAGGATAACATCAAACTCGGACATACATAGGATGATCAAACCATTCCTGTTATATGTGAGAGCCGAGGATCATTCTCTTAGAGCTTTATTAGCACAGAATAATAACCAAGGACATGAGCAAGTAATCTACTACCTCAGTAGAACCATGATTGGACTTGAACACTGGTACAATCCGGTAGAAAAAGAGTACCTTGCATTAGTGTTTGATGTACAGAAGATGCGATACTATTTGGTCGGACAATCAATTCATGTCATCTCTAAGGTAAATCCTTTGATGATACTCATGATGAAACCCTCTTCACTGAATTACCGTCTAACAAAATGGGTGATATTCCTATCGTAATATTCCATGCAATTCATGCCTCAAAAGGCTGTGAATGGCCAAGCTCTGGCGGATTTCTTAGCCGGTCATCCGATATATGATTCTTCTAAATTATGGAAATTATTCTTTGACCAAAGATGAATTTTTCGAAGCTTGTATAACCAAAGAGGTCATGCAAATATTGAAATTAATCTTTGACAGTGCGTCTAGGGCGAACCCGAATGGAGGAATCACCGCTGGTGTGGGGGTAGTACTCATATCCCCAAGTAGTTATGTGATCCTAGAGGTTTCACCTTAATCGAACCCTGCACCAACAATATGGTCGAGTACAATGCTCTGTTACTAAGGATGCAGTTAGCCGAGAAGCTCAACATTCAACATCTTAAGGCTTATGGTGATTCTCAGCTCATTGTAAATCAAGTTTGGGGATAATATGAAGTGCGTAATGAGGATTTAGTCCTATACCATTTTGTAGTATTAGAGTTAGCCCGAAAGTTTGAATGCTTCTTTATCGGATGCATTCCGCGAGTCTAGAATTCTTATGCAGATGCTTTGCCTTGCTAGCAACTTCATTTGCATTATCGCTAATGGATGAAACAACAATATTCGTTATGGACCGTGACTTGTATCACCCCTAGTTTCCTTTAGAAGACTGTTTAAACGAGACAATAGAGGATATTGCATGTACAACTTCAAT
Source organism: Asparagus kiusianus (assembly GCA_022839385.1). Lineage (NCBI taxonomy): Eukaryota > Viridiplantae > Streptophyta > Magnoliopsida > Asparagales > Asparagaceae > Asparagus > Asparagus kiusianus. The sequence goes on from BQKN01061783.1 coordinate 163,579, forward strand.
TGATCTCAAAGCAAGAGATTGGCGGTTCATGTATATTGACTATCTCTTATACGGGATACTGCCCGATGATTCGAAGGAAGCGGCCATCGTCAAACGGAAGGCCCCCGATTCTATTATGATAACGATTTCTCAAACGTTATACTGAAAATCACATGATGGAGTCTTTCTTCACTGCCTTTTAAGAAAAGAAGTACAAGAGCCTCTTAAAGAATCTTATTATGGAATGTGTCGTGTTCACCAGCCCAGAGCCAAATTAGGGGATCGGTTCTGAAGAATTGGCTACTATTAGCCAAAGATGTTCATAGACATTGTTGATTATGCTAAATGATGTCATGTATGCCAAATCCATGGTGACTTTATTCATCAAGTATTAGGAAATCTGCATCCAACATCTTCATCTTGGCCATTCGAGATGTGGGGGATGGATATTGTTCGACCCATCACCCCACTAACATACAAAGGACATCGGTTTATCTTAACAGTAACCTATTACTTCTCTAAGTAGGCAGAAGCCATTCAATTGAAGGAAGTCAAGACTTAAAATGTGATCAAGTTCTTCAAGCATCACATCATCTACCGCTTTGGCATACCAAGATGGATAGTCTACGAAAACGGAACGCAATTTGTCAGTCACGGGTTCCAGAGATTCTACAACAAGTTCAGAATCTAAAGCATCACATCAATGACATATTACCCACCAGCTAATGGCCTTGCAGAAGTTTTCAACAAAACCATCGTGAAACTTCTCAAAACGTTTGTCTCCAAGAGTCGACACGATTAAGATGAAAAGCTCGGCGAATGTTTATGGGCTTACTGCACAATGGTGAGGACCCCAACAAAAACCACTCCGTTTTCTTTGGTATATGGTTGCAAAGCTGTATTACCCTTAGAAATTCAGATCCCATCCCTGAGAATTGCCCTGGTGACCGAGATGACAGATGAAGAGCAACATCGGCTACGTCTTTGAGAACTAGAAGCATTAAATAATAAGCGAGTTCAAGCCCAGCAACAGAACGAGTTATATCAATCTGAATTTCAAAAGCCTATAACAAGAAAGTTAAAGGAAAGGATCTTCAAGAAAGGTGATCTGGTGTTGGCCGTTAGACGACGTATGGTGATGGCACACAAGTCCAAAGGCAAATTCAATCCTAAGTGAGAAGGACCCTTCATAATAGAATCAGTCTATTCAAACAGAACTTATCGTCTCATGAATCAGAAAGGTGATAGGCTCATGATGCCAACCAACGAGAAATTTCTCAAGAAATATTACCCATAGATCATAAGACCCTTTTTCTAATCCCCAGCCAAGTCTAAGGAGAGAAATTAAACTCGCTTAGACTGGGTGTTGGTTACTCAGAATTTATTAAGTTGAGAGTAACAAATCTTTTAAACCTTTCCCAGCTTGTATATCGTTAAGTTAACATTACACCTCTAACGATTGAAATTTTCTTGAATTATTCTAATAATAACAAAGATAATTTTAGATTTATGCTAAGATAATATTATACCTATAGCATTCTCGGTCTTTTCATTGTGTTAAGTTAAAGCATAACGCAAGAATGAATAATGAAAAGAAAAATAATATCATTCTTATTCCACTTTGTTAATTTGTTACAAAGTGACAATACTTGGCATGAAAATGATACAAAATCGTCATTGGAGCTTTTATCAAAAGCATATTCTAGAGTTAAGTGTCGGGGCATATCAGTTTAACGAATATGAGCCTGGATTTAATATCTAAGAGCCTATTTGCGTGGTTCAACTGAACCATTTCAGTAGGCTCTCTCCTGAGCTCCGCGTCAACAGGCGTCGCTGCAGCAACATCCTTCTGAGTCTCCTCAAGAGCATGCAACTCATGGCAATAGTTAGTAAAAATTGCAGCATTTGTGAGATGAAGCTCCTTCACAGCTTCTTCTTCCCGAGCTAGTCGAGCCTTCTTCTGAACTAACTCTGCTTCCAGTTGAGAAATTGCTTCCTGAGTAATGCGCATGGTGGTGAAAGCGCCAGTCACCTCAACTTGGAAAGCCTTGGCTTAGTTTTTAACACTTCAGAGAAAAGTCTTTGGAATACCGGGACCCTCTGTAGAGCAGTCTTGGGACAGCTACACGTTGATAATACTACCCTGATGAGTTTAACATACAGACAATAAAAGTCCGTCTCCCAGGTATCTCTCTTTCGAGATCTGTTTGTACCCTTAGCCTGATAGTACAACTTATCAGCATGATGACCGGAGCAATCTATCGTGTGTTGGCACGACTTCTCAGGAATAACGTTGTTGTCTGATGAACATGTTTCCTTCTAAGGATTCATCGCCTTGTTGGCACTCTTAAGAGTCGCACATTTTGAGCTATGCCTTCGTGAGCGTGGGACGTCAACGGGTTCTTAGACTTCGACACATAGTCTAAGGCGGTTAGTTATAGGAGTTTTCTCCTTACAAGAAGGCTCAGACTTGTTGCAAGGGTGAGTATGACCCCCAGCTCGATGAGTTGCTCAGGGTTCATTCACCATGCCCTAGCATTATTTGACCACAAATCTGTTTTGATCTTCATGTAGAGGACCCAAGCGATCCTTCAACGGAATTCTAGATTTGGAGAGATCTACGCTGTCGTAAGGCTTCACCGGAGGTGCGGGAGCAATAAGAACGGGATCTGAAGTTGACAAAGGCTAGGGAACAGCCTCGGATCTGGAATCGAGCGAGAGACATGACTGGTGTCTCTTGTCGGGGGAGGTGCTATTTTGGCCTTCAGCACCCAAATCTGCTTAGATCTTGGTGGTTTCTTGACCACCTCCTCCTGCTACAATTTATGTGCTTCTTGTGTGAGAATCCATGCATGCGCAAGTAGTGCATGACATTTCTGGATACGTTCCTCGAGAGTAGAACAGGTTCGTTTCACATGAACCAATTTGTTAGTTGACAGTTGGGAGGAGGACCCTGATGCTTGTTGTGGTGATAGCTTAGCCACTTGGCACTTTTTGAACTCAGATCCGCTTGGTAGCGGAGTTCATCCACTTGCTCTAAAGCCTTAGCTAATTGGCGGTGCCTCTGACGATCCCTATTTGATAAGGTGTCCGGATCTGTGGCTTTGTCTTAATCGGATACCGACGGATTGTTACGAGGTGCAACTACGGTAGCGGTAGCGGGGAGATCACCTTATTAGGTATTCAGATCTGAAGACCAGCGGATCTTTAGGGAGGAGGAGGCCTTCCAGCACTTACGAAGAGAGACGGATCTGAAGGAGGAGGAGGAGACGTACTCCTTGAACTTCTACAGGTCGAATTAGTAGTCGACCTCTTCATTCATCGGGATCTTGATCGTTGGCTACGGCACGACAGCCTTGGCAGTTAGGCTGTTGGCTCCCACTATGGTCGCTAGCTTGTTTGGGGAGAAAGTTAATGTCTTTATTAATGTATTCATTACAACTTCAGTTGTTATACTGAAAACAAAAAAAGATAGTCTTGTTATAAGACTCTTACACAATGAAAACAAAAAAAATATAACTCTCATCAAAATAAACGCAACAGACGTTTATCCTCCGCTGCTTGCATGGGATCTTGGCCTGTGATGGGGATGTTGATATCCGTGGACTACCAAATAATTAGATCAGATTTGGAGCTTTGTTGATTCATGAAGGAATAAAGAAACTGTAGCAATTATTTCGGCAATAGCGAGATAAGCACTCTTCTCGAGATCACCGCAACGGGGTAATCTCAAGGAAAGGAACCGGGAACTGTAGATCTGGCGAGCTCCTCTTCTTTATACTGAAGAACTCAATCCAATCTCCTCCTCTCTTCTAAATTCGTGCGCCTTCAGTCTTTAATCCACCAGGGCTTCGCCGACGCTCGAGAATTCTAGATCTAAAAAATGAAGGCCCGAGGGCTGTATTTATAGGCTTTAGGAACCCTGTTTTTGGATAAGAACGAATGATTTGTTCTTATCCTTAGTTTTAACCACTTTATCATTGTATGTAGGAAAAACTGCAAAGAAGAGAATAAAAGAAATTTGATTTTGATTCCTTTAAATCTCGATTACAACTTGATTACAAAAGAGAAGAAAATGAGTTTGGTTTTCTCCTTTGTTTAAAACTGGGTTCTTCTTGGCAGCGATGGAATGCCTCCTTCGATTGCTCGCGTCGAATTTGCTCTCCGTTGACGATCTGACCGTCTCTTGTCTCGTGGGAACGATGAACTTCTGTGGGAAGTTTTATACGTAACTCTTTAATGAGTTTAAGGACTCTGAACGAGTTAAAACTCTGTAGATAGAGTTGTTAGAACCAAAAATTCGGTTAATGATCAAGCTATATTCTGTTGTTGAAGAATCTTTCCAGATTTGATCTTCTGAGATCAATTTAAAATTCCTATCTCCAAGGATTTCGCTGCTGCTGTTGAATCACCGAACCAGGGTGGTTGAGATCCTCCAGAATTTGATCTCTAGAGTCCAACCCCTCCGCCCTTAACTCAGTTGAGTTTGTTGAGTTTTTATAGGGGGATAAGAGGTGTAACTGCCCTCTAAATCCGCTCCTACATGGGCGTGATTTCCTCAGATCGTGGGAAATAGTTCTGAAACTGTTCGACTTGTGTTTGAACAAGTCAAACGCCCAATCTGGCGTTCAGAACCCAACTTCGTGTCTTAGGATTGAGAGGGTATTAGCTGAACATTGATGAACGCGAGGGTCGCTCGCGTTTTGATTTGTTCCTTGCTTGAAAACGCGGGGGTCGGTGGGGGTTGAACCCTCCCGAACGCGAGGGTCGCTCACGTTGATTTGTGACTTGGAAACGCGGGGGTCGCCTGCACTTCCATAATGGTGACGCGGGGATGACTTCCGCGTTTTAGAAGAAGCTAGTTGATTTGTAACTTTCACTGTAGATTGTGAAGACTACTGAATAGAGTTTTCATCAGTTGTCGGAAGTGTCGTCGAATTGTAACCCTTCTCGATCTATGTGAAAAGTCTTCCATTTGCAGTTTCTTCGCTTATCGACCCAAAAGCTATTTGATTGTAGCTTTCGTTGTGAGAGCTAGACGGGAATCAACATCCATAGTGTCTTTTAGACGAATATTTGTCCACAGCTCTCTACCAAGCAATTCACCAACTAAGTCCAACCTTTTATTTCTGAAATCATTCCACTGCTCATCAGCATCTCTAATAGTTGCTAATATAATATTGGTCATGTTGTTGTCGCAACCATTAAGATCAATCATCTCAGAAATGAGGTCGTGTTTGCGGTGATCGCGGAAGTCGTTTGATTGTGACTTCCGTTATCGGGGCTTGTTTTAATCAGCTATCCGTTATGATTTTTAGACAGCCTACAGAACCCCCTCCAAAGTTTTCGAAAGTTCGCGGTTGACTGGGACGAATTTTCGGAATACTTTGGATCCCAAAATCTAGTGAATTAATTGCTCACTTCGTCTGATCGAGCCAGATGATTTCGATGTTATTGACTGTAATCTGTTTGTGTTTCTCGATAGACTCCCCTGCGGAGTCACCAATTTCTTCTCGGCTTTGGTCGCCTTGATGATTGCTGCTAGCTCTTATTTATCTGGGGGCCGTGTCATAGCCTTGGTAGTCAGAGAGCTACCATTATAATAATCCAATGCATAAACAGTTTATGCATTTGAGAATTGGAACGCGTGGGTGAGCCCAGCGTTTTGGAATTTCAACCGACCCGAACGCGAAGGTCGGTTTGGGCGGGATTCTAACCTCGAATCCCGTTCGTTACAATTTGACAGCCTGTCCAGCTGTCTATAAATAGACCGATGTAGGTCAAATCAGAGTCATTCGACTCTTCTTGAAATTCCAACGAAAATTTTCGTTCTCTCCTCCGGCAAAAAACTGTTCTTCTCCTCCGACGAGATCTCAGGGAATCCAAGAAGTCCGACACTCCTCGTCCTTCTCGATCTGATGCCGCTGCGGCTCAAGGATCGGCGCCGTCAGCACCGGCCGGCGGCGCTGCTGCTCAGGCGAACATGCCGCCTCAACTTCCTTTGATCGGTGGTAAGTATGGCCTTCGTGGTCGTTGAACTTGCTTCGGCAAGTTTTGATCTTTTGGATCCAACGAGGAAACTCGTTTCAGATAACGCGAGGCTGGACTCCGTCGTTTGGTATTTTTGACGAGGGGTTCGACCTCCGCGTCTCAGATTCCTGACGCGAGGGTCGACCTACGTGTCTGAATTTTCTGACGCGAGGTTCGACCTTCGCGTCTGATTTTTCTGACGCGAGGTTCGACCTCCGCGTCTGAGCTTAGTTGACGCGGGTGTCGACCTTCGCGTCTGGGCTTTGCTTTTGACTTAACTGATTTTTTCTTCGTTTTGCAGTACGTCATACCAGCGAACCTCTTCTTTTTCGCCACCATTTTGGACACGTAGGTGGCGTGGACATGAACATGACATTCAACTCGCGCCTAGAACTCCCAGTCTTCAAAATTAAGGATAAAAGTCACGTGGAATTAGTCACAAAAGCTTCTCCTGAAACTCTTAGGACATTGGTTACGGACGCTAAGTTTGAGCACACGAACCGTAAGCCAATAGTCAAACCTGGGTACCTCTTCGGGGACTTCGTTGACTTTGATGCCGACACCGCTTATGACGGAAACTATAAGTGGCTGCGGAAAGTTGGGGACCGCAACCTTTTCCTGCCCAACATGGAGAGAATGTTCCCCATATCTTATTTCCAGTGTGCATCCGTCCCCAGGCGCATGGATTGGTCCCTAGTTAAGGATCAAGATGGGGTTGCTCTTGGAAATTTGACTTTCCACGGGGTCCGCTCGGCAGGTTATGGTCGACAAGTGACTGCTTTACGACCAGGTTTGTTTGCTAAAGAGTATCCTCTTGGCGAGGTGGCTAGTCCAGCGAAGACTTTTGTCAGGAGGTTTATAGAGAAGAAAGGAGAGTTTCCCGCGCAAGGATTTAGAACTCCTGGCTGGGTTCATTCTCCAGTGTCAGGGTGGTGGACCCGGATGACCAAGTTCGTTTTGGACGAACTGGATGCGCCTCTCTCCCAAGCTGGTTTGAAAGTTCCTGTGCTGGCCACTAAGTTTGGAATCGTTCAGAGCCACTTTCACTTTTTCTCTATACTAGAGAAGTATAACCCTGATACTTGCACTTTTTTCACTCCTGTGGGGGAGTTAGGCTTCGCTCTTCACGAGATGCACGAAGTCTTGGGTCTTCTTCTTGGAGATTTGCCGTATGAAGAATTTGTTCCGGGATCGGCGGAACTCCAACTTTTAAAGAAGGCCAGCCCCGAGGTTTATGACACTTTATGGGAAGTCATGTGTCACTTCCACATCTGTATGCAACTGACGGGGGCTCGAGGAAGCGGCATCAAACAAGTATCTTGGGCGGAATATTTATTCCAGAACTTGAACAATAAGGGAGGCTTAGTGTCCCGATTATCTGCCAGTACTTTGGAAGAGGTCCAAGCCCGAATCGACGATGCTACCTCCCACTACACAAATGAGGCCAAGGAAGATGTTTTCCCGGCCCATACAGAATTTGAGAGTTTCCATTACCAAGCTCTGCTCCCTATCTCTGATACGGCGCTTTTGGCTGGGTATTTAATGCTGTGGCTCAAGCGGTGCGTCGTCCCGACCAGGCCGATCGATGCTCTCGCTGTTGAGGTGATCTACCCCGCTGTCCTTCTAGCCCATAGGAGGCCTGTGAGTCTCCTCAGTGCTATGGTAGGTTGTTTGCAATTTGGATTGTGGGAGTTAACCTCGGACTTCGTTGACACTACAGAGGTGGAATCCGAGGGTCACAAGACTTTCAAGACTCCTAATCCTAGGGTGCCAATGCCATATACCTATTTGATGGCTTGGTACGTGCTACACTGCCCTTCGTTGATGAGTGCAGCCTCTGCCCCAGGAGATTCATTCATCCCATTCGTGCAAAGACTAGAGTCTGCGAGATGGGAAGGGGGATACATGGTTAGGATTTGCCAAATCTTGGCGTGAGACACCAACTTCCATATCTACCGCTGTTTTCCCGATTTCGAGGGCGGCATCTATGGCTCAGAATATCAGGACGTAGCCGGTCCTAATGGATTCACTCAGTTGAGCGGAGGTGTTTTCCACTGGCTTCTCTCCATCCGGCCAGGCTATTTAGTCTTCCGGCAAGGCGTCAACTGTTTCGTCGAGCCCTACCAACCTTATAGGTTTGCTCGGCAATTTGGGTACGACCAAGTGTACGTCGGGAACCCTCGCCCTCAACTATCGGTTGTGGGAAACTTGTATGAAGGAGCTAGGGCCTGGTATTATTCTGTAGCAGGTTGTACCAAGGCCATCTTCAGGCTTCCCCACAAGACTGCTAACTCTTACACCTCCATAAGCTTCTGTAATTGGTATCACGCCGCTTCTCAGACTCCCAATTACAACATAAATTCATTGTGTCTGAAAGACATTAGGCACATGTATTCTTTAAGGAGGGGGTCAAAGACATCCCGCTTGAGAGGGATTGATGAATTTCTAGCTATTGAAAACCAGCCTGCTGGGCAGGAAGAGGAGCAAGGAGTTGAGCCTGTTCAGGCAGAAGAGCAACGAGCGGTTAATCTCCCCGTGACTAGAGCAGCTGGGAAGAGAAAACTCTTAGCAGATGAGACCGGCAAATATGACAAACAGATTCGTCGGAAGTTGCTGGTTGATCCTCCTCCCGAAGGCCAACGAAAAACCAAATTGATGGCTGAAGCCATCCGGGCTGCTGTAGATGAAGGACAACAGGAGTCGTCTGTGGCGGGCTTGCCACATAGAACTGGACTTCGCTCCCAGGGGCCAGCCCTATCCGGCGAAGCTTCTTCTTATCATCCCCCTGAGGACGAGGAGGACGAGTTAATGGCTGCAGATGCAGAATCTGCTCCAGTGATGGACCTCCCTAAGTCTCCAGTCTTGGAGCAGAGGGATATCGAAGAGAATCCATCTCCTTCCCCTTCAGCCTTAATGTCACAAGCCGGTGACTTAATTCCTAGTCCTACAACAGGACTTATGAATAAACCAGCTGTTGGCACAAGTCTTCCTGGATCTTCAGCTACTCAAGAAGATGAGGAACGAGTTGATTATGAAGGCTCCTCGATCGGTGATGAAGCTGACGAAGAGAGATATGATGAGGACGCTGAAGTTGGCAACTTGCCGGGTGATGACGTAGAAGATGAGGAGCGCGATTCAATGGAAGACATAACTCTTTTTGACGATGCTCCCAAGGCTCCGTCTGATAAGGCATCTGGTTATACGCCTTTTTATCTCACCGGTAAGCCTAGTTTATTTCAACTTATCCCGCACGCTTTTTCCGCATTCCGACCGTTTTTTCGTGCAGGTTCGCCAACCCCCGGGACTACTTCAGCTGCTCCTTTAGAGCAAGAACTTGTGCCAGTGTCGATTCCTCCATAAGAGCAACATCTACCTGGCTCACCCAAGGTAACTGCTCCGCCTGCTACATTGCCTGAAACCACTGCAGAGACTCCTCCTCCGGAGCAGCCGGTCATGCAGGTATCGGCTCCTTTGCCGGAGCAAACCTTACATGACTCTTCTGTGGTGGCCACTTCACCAAAAGCGGTGATGAAGATCTCGCTTACCCTAACAGAGGCTGGGCCAAGCTCCTCTCAGGCGAAGGCATTGATGGCTTTGACTTCAAGTCCTTCGCAACTGAATATTTCGATTTCTTCTGCAGCTTCGGCACCTGGATCGCCTACTAGCCATCGTCTTAACGCACCAACCTCAGCTGCTGAAGGGGTATCTTCAGGTGCGACTATCAGGCTTGCTAATGCACCTAAGTTCCTTTAAATCTCTTTGGTGTATCTAAACACTCTTGCGAAGACGGTGGTTGAGTCCCTGATGAATGGTCAAGGGACTTTGAATTCCTTTCGACCTCTTCTGGAAGTGGGCTTGAACGGGGTCAAGTGTGTGGGCGAACTTCAATGGTTCGAGCACTGCTCGGAAATCATCCTCCGTTTGGAGGAGAAATTACAACGCTTCGAGACCATGGGTCATAGTGACCTCCAGCCGCAAATTGTTTCAACTCTGGCTAATCTTCAAGTTGCCGAAGTGATACAACGGGAGTCATTGGAGTGGGACTTAGCTAAAAAAGAGCGCCAGGTTGCGGAGCTTCGTGAGCGTAACATTCAGAAGCGAGAAGAACTAGAACGCTCGACTATTTCTCTGAATTCGCTCCGCGATAGACTTGTTGAAGCCGAGGCTGAAGTCTTACGCTTAAAGGCTAAAGTTTCTCGCGAAGAAAATGTTGTCAATATCCTCAGTACCCAGGATGCAAACGGTGCTTTGGAATATCATTCGCAGGCTTTAGCCCTAGAGGAGGCCAGGGACAAGGTGGCAGCCATTATCGTACCAAGTGCGGATGAACTTCGGGCCAAGGCTGAAGCTATGGTGCGGGCTACTCACGAGGAAGAATTAGTTGAGCTCAAGACTCAACTCGCAAGTTTTGATTTGATGCACGAGTGAACTTGGTTTTTGTAATGTTCTTCTGACAAGAACAAGTTTGTCTTGTATCACTTTCTTTTGGCTTTTGAATAAAAAGTGATATTGATCTTTTAGTGTTCTTTGCATTTATCATGTTTTGGTTTTAGACAACAAATTACAAAGAATACTCAGAAATTTATCATGTTAGGGATAAATACTTGATTATTCTCCTGGAATCGAGTTGCAAAGAAGAATCCTTCCTATGTTATTTTGGTGTTAAACACTGAAAGAAGTCCATAAGTGTCAGAAATATAGTTCTGACTTGGTAAGGGGAATATTGCGATCAGGGCAATTTTGAGGGCTTATCGCTCTATTGAAGAGAGTCGATAAGTTGATTTTGCGATCTGGGCAATTTTGAGGACTTATCGCTCTATTGGGAAGAGTCGATAAGTTGGAAGTGTTGCGATCGGAGCAACTTTGAGGACTTATCGTTCTATTGATGAGAATCGATAAGTTAGAAATGTTGCGATCGGAGCAACTTTGAGGACTTATCGTTCTATTGATGAGA
>BQKN01061783.1:174551-211711 GCA_022839385.1 Asparagus kiusianus
CGATAAGTTAGAAGTGTTGCGATCGGAGCAACTTTGAGGACTTATCGCTCTATTGGGGAGAGTCGATAAGTTGATTTTGTCAGAGGTGTAATTTTAACGTTACGAGAGAGAAATTGCGATTGGGGCAATTTTGAGGACTTATCGTTCTATTGATGAAAATCGATAAGTTGGAAGTGTTGCGATCGGAGCAACTTGGAGGACTTATTGTTCTATTGATGAGAATCGATAATTTGATTTTGTCAGAGGTGTAATTTTAACGTGACGTCTGTGGGGGGTGAAATTCCTTTATGTCTTGCTGGGGAAAGTCACAAAGTATTCTCATCACTGGAGTGAGGAATTTGAACAAGATTTCGGATAGTTTTGTTACTCCACTGAAAGGAGTTGATAAACTGGTTATTTATTGCCCTGTTGGAGAGAGCTAATAAATTGACAATAATCTGAGTGATTTTGAGGACTTATCGTTCTGTTGATGAGAATCGATAAGTGGGTTCTAACAGAGGAGTTATAATCATATTGATAGTGATAATAACTGGATTCAATCTCTGTTAGGATGATGACCATCTGATGAGTTGAGGAGATACAGAGTTTTGAACGCACTCTGTTGAAAAGAACCCATGAACTTTGAGGCTAAGCATCAAAGATGGATTCTTCATTTGGAAGAGTTATAACGCTAAGGTGACCTTCGCGTTTGAAGTATGAAAAGCTGGTCTGAGCCCAGCGTTTGAACGCGGGTGTGAACCTCGCGTTGAGATTAAAGTCTTAACTGACTTTAAAAGATTTACGTTTTTAAAACGGTTGGGATTCTTTTTAGAGTCCCTAACCATCTCAACAACTTAACAGTTGTTATAAATAGACCTGAGTGGTCACATCAAGAGTCATTCGACTCTTTCTACTTTCGGCTATTTCCAAGAACGAGAAATCTCGTTTGACTTCGGCGAGATCTCCGACGAACTTCGTCTTTTTCGTTCGAAAACGCCTTATCCGATCCACTGTGCTGATGGCGCCACGGAGGATGGGCTCAAGCTCCAAGAAAGTCGCCGGAGCGACTTCTGAAACACCGTCGATTGAGGACGCTGGCGGTGTTCCTGTTCCTGCGGGGATTTCGTCGTCGTCTCCGCCGCCACAAGGACCTCCTTGTCGTGGTAAGTATTGACCGAAAGAACTTGCTTTGGCAAGTTTTCTGAAAACCTTAGATGGGTTCTTGATAACGAGGAAGATGACTCGTTTTGATTAGATGAAAACGCGGGGTTGGGATGCCCTTTGGGTCCCGACCCTCGCGTTCAAAATTTTTAACACGAGATTCGACCCTCGCGTTTGAGAATTCTGACGCGGGGCTCGACCCTCGCGTTGGAGATTTGACATGAGACTCTAACCCATTATGCTTTGGGTTCTATCTTTATGTCGATAGCTCATTAACATCTGGTGCAGTGCTTCTTCCAAATGTGCCACTTTCGCGAGAACATCATTTTGGGTATATTGGCGGTCTTGATGCAAATGAAACTTTCAGTCTTCAAAACACAGTTCCGCTTTGTACTTTCGTTGACTCCGAGAGAACGGACATGATTAGATCTCCTCGATGTTCAACTCTTAGAGTTTTGATTACTGATTTGGACATGGAGACTCCTGCTGGTCATGCCCAGTTTCCCAAACCGGCGTTCATATTCAGGGATCGCATATTCATCGATGATCACCTCGTACATGCAGAAGATTCGAAGCTGTTGCGGAAAGTTGACAATCGCTACTTCTTCCTTCCAAACATGAAGAGGATGTATCCCCTCTCCTACTTTTTGAATGCAAGCCACCGTCGGGGTCTGACCTTTGACATAGTCAAAGAGAAGGAAAATTTGTCGTTCGGATCTGGTCGACGGGCTCGTACACAAATTGGAGGGCAGCTCAAGGGATTGAGACCTGGTTTGTTTGAGAAGAAGGACCAGATTCCGGAAGTGCCACGCCCGGCGAACGTCTTTATTCGCCAGTTCCTTGCAACTAAGGGTGAATTTTCTACCCAATTGTTCAGATCCCCTGGATGGGTTTGTTCTAGAGAAGGAGGTTGGTGGACCCGCATGATTGACTTCGTTTTTGATGAACTTAAGGAATCACTCACTCAATCGGGTCTCACAATTCCCGTGTTAGCTGTTCGACGGGGAGTTGTGCAAAGTTTCCATAATTTTTTCGCTATGTTGGAGAAATATAACCCGGACAGTTGCACATTTTTCACACCTGCAGGAGAGTTAGGTTTTGCTCTCCATGAGATGCAGGCAGTGTCGGGATTGCCACTTGGGAGAACACCCTACGAAGAGTTCATCCCCACTACCGAAGAGCTTTCTCAACTGAGGTTGGCGCACCCAGAAATTTATGCTACTTTCTGGGAGTTGATGTGCCACTTCCACATCTGTGCTCAAGTCTTTAGGATGCGTGGAGGGGGCATTATGCATACCATGTGGGCAGAATACCTCTTTCAGAATTTAAACCGGAAAGATGTAGCCGTATCTCGTGTTGCAGTTATCTCTCGTAAGGATGTCAAAGCTCGAATTAAGGCCTCTAATGCCATCTACAAAACAGAGCATGTAGAGGAGGATTTTGAGGCTGGTGTTGAGTTTGAAAGTTTCCACCACCAGGCTACAATTCCTATTTCTGACACGGCTCTACTTGCAGGCTTCTTTATTGTTTGGTTGAAACGGTGTGTAGTGCCGTCGAGACCAATAGAAGCGATCTTGGCTGAGGTTGTATATCCAGCTGTTTTGCTAGCACATGGGAGACCCGTGAGCCTCCTCACTGCCATGGTCGGCTGCATTCAAAACGGCCTAAGGATGTTGACCTCTGATCTGCTCGGCGCCTCGATGGTTAAGGTTGCCAGGAAGAAAGCCGGGAAGAACCCCCAGCCACGCATACCAGTGCCGTATACATACTTGGTGGCCTGGTTCGTGCTGCATTTCCCCTCCTTGATGACAGGAGTATCGGAGAGTGCTGATGCTTACATCCCCTTCATACAGAGATTAGAGTCAGCCACATGGACTCATTCTTACATAGTCAGGGCTCGACAACTCTTATCTCGGGAAGATAATTACCGGATTTTCTGTTGCGCTCCTAACTTTGACGGAGCTGATGTGGAGAATGCCCTCTTTATGGACTTGCTTTTTGAAGGCTCGCCTTCTTTGGAAGAGGGCACTTTTAGCTGGCTCCTCATGATCAGGTTGGGCTACCTGGTCTACCGCTTGCGGGAGAAGTGCTTCATTGAGCCTTATATGCCTTCCAGGTTCGCCAGACAGTTTGGATATGACCAACTTTACGTTGGTAATCCTAACCCGGCCTTGGCTCAAGTTGGGAACTTATATGAAGGAGCTCGCGCATGGCACTTCTTCTCAGCGGGAGGAACTCACGCGCATTTCACCTTGCCTAACTCGCTACCCTGTTGTTCTACCGTTACAGATTTTCGCAACTGGTTTAAAGAAGTCTCCCAAATCCTTGACTATGATGCCTATACCTCTTGCATAAGTGAGATTCGGGAGTTGTACCGTTCGAGGAGTCGCTCTTCCAGCACTCGTTTGCCGGGGGTAGAAGAATATCTATCCTACGAACAAGAAGCATCCGGAGCTGTTGAAGCTCCTAGGAATTTGTCCACCACCGAGCCTCCCAAGGAAGAAACTCCTATGGAGATCGAAGAGGAAACACCTATTGCTGACTCTCCCGAAGAAAAGCCAATTCCAGAAGTGCCTGCTTCTGAACCTCGTCTTCTGAGATCGGTTAAGAAGGCTTTTCTGCTACTGAGCAGGCCGAGTATGACAGGAGGGTTCGTAAACGACTGCCTGTCGTAGCCAAAAATTCAAAGAAGACCAAGTTGATGGGAGACGCGATACGATCAGCACATGCTGCATCTCCTGAAAACAGAGAGGATATTACGCTTCCCACTGCTCCTCCAAGTCTTGAAGCAACAATCGGTGAGCAGGAAGAGGATATCTTAGGCTCCACGTCAGAGATGATCAAAAAATTCTTATCTGAAGCCCCACACACCTCTACTCGCACTGATTATGCGAACTACTTCGTTTATCCGACCGCTCCACCCCCAAGTTCTGAGACACTGAGGGAGCTTATCGAACAATTGGAACGTTGGATGCAAATGACCATTGATGTTGTCAGTCTCGGGGACGTAAGTTACAAGGTTTTTGAACCTCATTTGCTGGAATGCTTGGCTAAGATCAAGCATCAGGGTGATAAAATATGGACCAAGAACTGTCGTGAGAGCCTCATCATCTTGGAATATGAGCTGGAATTCCTCTCCATGCTGTAACGTGACGACATAGGCCCAGAAGTGGATCGGGCTCTTTCTGAGGCTAAGGCTTCGAAGGCACAACAGCAAGAGGTTCTTCAGAAGAGTTTATCCGAAACGGACCCTCGTCTTGCTCACCTGCGTGATGAACATGCCCAAGTACAGAGGGACATGGGCAACCTCGCTGTGGGTCTCCGGGATACTGCAGCAGAACTTGCTCGAGCTAGTGTTGAAGTACCTCAGATAAACACTCAGCTAGCTGATGGTGTGGAGATTCTAAAAGGATTCGCTGGTTATTGCGATGGACTCTTCAAATGCTATTGCGACGAGATTGTTACTGCCGATAAACTTCGGCGAGAACTTGCAGAAGCAACGCCTAGTGAAGAGGAACTCAAGAGCAAGATAACTGAAGACATCAGAAAGGCTCGCGAGGAAAATATATCAGCGCTGAAATCTAAACTCAAAGCTTTTAGACTGATGAGTCCCGATGTTTAGGATTTGCGCTACTTTTAGTGGAGGGATAAATTTGTATCATTTTCCTTTCAGTTGCTTTCACTTTTGTATTCAGATTAACAATATTGAATGGAAATGATATCATTTTGGTTTTCATTATCTCTTTTATTGAAATATGATTCAAGATAATGGAAAGCGTAGTGTCAACTCAATATGAAAATGAAATTCTCTTTATTATCATTTATAAAACAATTCTAGAAAATTTCAATCGTCAGAGGTGTAGTGTTAACTTGACGAGATACAAAATAGAGTTATACTATAAATAGGCAACCCCCAGCCTGATTTAGCTGGGGTATAGGGGGCTACATGATTTACGGGAAATATCTCTTAAGGAATTTCCCATTAATTGGCATCATGAGCCTGTCTCCTTGTTGATTGATGAGGCGATATGCTCCGTTCGAATAAACTGAGTCTATTACGAAGGGCCCTTCCCATTTAGTATTGAACTTCCCTTTGGTTTTGTGTGTCATCACCATGGGTCGTCTGTTGGCCAAGACCAAATCGCCTTTCTTGAAAGTCCGTTCCTTAACTTTTTTATTATAGGCTTTGGAAATCCGAGCTTGATACATTTCGATCTGCTGCTTAGCTTGAAGTCGTTTATCGTCTAGGGCTTCGAGTTCCTGCAGACGCCGTTGATGTTTTTCTTCTTCTGTTAGTCCCGTCGTGATAGCGACTCTTAGAGAAGGAATCTGGATCTCCAGTGGCAATACGGCTTCACAGCCATATACCAGCGAGAACGGTGTAGCTCTCGTAGGGGTCCTCACCGTTGTGCGGTAAGCCCACAAACATTCGCCGAGTCTTTCATCCCAATCACGTCGGCTTTTGGAAACAAATTTCTTGAGAAGTTTCACAATGGTTTTGTTGAAGGCTTCTACAAGACCATTCGCTGGCGGATAATATGCCGTAGATGCTACACTCTGAATTCTGAATTTGTCACAAAACCTCTGGAACCCAAAACTGACGAATTGTGTCCTGTTGTCGTGAACTATCCGCCTCGGGACTCCAAAACGGTAAACAACATGGTGTTTGATGAATTTGATTACGTTGGAAGTTTTGACTTCTTTCAACGGGATTGCCTCCGCCCACTTGGAGAAATAATCGGTCACAGCCAGGATGAACCGATGTCCTTTAGAAGTTGGGGGAGAAATTGGACCTACAATATCCATGCCCCATTCTTCAAATGGCCATGATGCAGATGTGGGGTGTAAGTTTCCAGGCGCTTGGTGGATGAAATCCCCATGAATTTGACATGCGTGACAACGTTTAGCGTAGTCAACCGCGTCTGAGAACATTTTTGGCCAGTAATAGCCAATTCGACGGAGGCGATCTCCTAATTTAGCTCCGGGCTAATGAGCTCCGCACATTCCGTCGTGATCTTCCTTGAGGGCCTCTTTTGCTTCCTTTTGAGAAAGACATCGGAGCAAAATGCCGTCATGGGATTTACGATACAGAGTCTGAGTGATTGCATCGTAATAGAATCGGAGGGCCTTTCGTTTAATGGCGGCCGCTTCCTTAGGATCGTCAGGCAAGATTCCGTATAGGACATAGTCAATATATGGAAATCGCCAATCTCTAGACTCGAATTCTATGGAGGTCGTACAGACTTCCTCCGTCATTGTCTTGTCTGAGCTTTCCTCCTTAGGAATCTTGGAGGAGTATAGTTCACGTCCTGAGACAGGGATTGTCGTTTCGGTTCCTGGTGGTAATGCCAACGAAGTTGCCAATGAAGCCAAAGCATCTGCGTAAGCGTTCTGGGCTCGTGGAATGTATTCGATAAAGAATCCCTCGAACTGCTTAGCTTGCTTCAGCACTGCGAAGTAGTATGGGATTAAGTCCTCATGACGTACTTCGTATTCCCCTCGGACTTGATTTACAATGAGCTGAGAATCACCATAGGCCTCAAGGTGCCGAATATTGAGTTCTTCGGCAAGTCGAATCCCTAGTAGCAACGCGTTATACTCAGCTACATTGTTGGTACACGGTTCGATTAAGGAAAATCCTCTTGGGATTACTTGACCGTTAGGCGATACGAGCACCACTCCTACTCCCGCTGTAATCGCTCCGTGAGGGTTTGCTCTATACGCGCCGTCGAAGAATAGTTTCCACACTTGTGTAGATTCTTGAGCAACACAAGCTTCGGCGACTTCATCGGGCAATTCTTCATACAACTTAGATGTCCCTGGCACCGGGTGATCGGCCAAGAAATCTGCCAATGCTTGACCCTTGACTGCCTTTTGGGGCATAAATTGCATGTCGTATGACAAAAGGATGGCCCATTTTGCAAGCCGGCAATTCAGAGACGATGGTTTCATCATCAGGACTCTCAAAGGATTCACCTTAGAGATGACATGAATTGTCTGTCCAACTAGGTAATGTCGCATCTTTTGAACCGCGAATACCAAAGTGAGACATTCTTTCTCGACCGGGTTGTACCGATGTTCGGCTCCCATCATGGTCCTACTTAAATAGTAGATGGCTTGCTCTTGGCCTTGGTCGTCGTTCTGGGCCAGCAGCGCTCCCAGCGAATGATCCATAGCCCTCACATATAATAGGAATGGTTTTCCTGATATAAGGGCCATGAGAACCGGTGGCTGGGTGAGATACTTCTTGATCTCTTCAAATGCTTTTTGACATTCCCCATCCCACACAAAGGATACTCCTTTCTTCATGAGCTTCGAGAAAGGTTGGCAGCACCCCGAAAGGTTAGATATGAACCTCCGGATGTAGGCTAGTCTACCTTGCAAACCTCGGAGTTCTTTGAGGTTCTTCGACGGTGGCATGTCTTGGATGGCGCGCACCTTCTCTGGATCCAGAGAAATTCCCTTGGATGTGACAATAAATCCCAGGAATTTTCCACTTGATACTCCGAGAAATGATTTTGTCGGGTTCATCTTCAGCTGATGTGTCCGCATGATATCGAACATTGTCTTCAAATCTGTAAGATGGTCACCCTTACATTGGCTTTTCACCGCTATGTCGTCAACGTAGCATTCTATCTTCTTACGCAGATGTTCGTGGAAGATAGTGTTCATTGCACGTTGATAAGTTGCGCCTGCATTTTTCAGGCCGAAGGGCATCACTGTGTAGCAATACACCCCCAGCGGTGTTCTGAATGCAGTATGCTTCTCGTCGTCTGGGTGCATCTTGATTTGATTATACCCAGAGAATCCGTCCATGAAAGACATTCTTTCGTATCCGCAGGTGTTGTCGATCATAACATACGTAATAGGAAGCGGAAACTCGTCTTTTGGACAAGCTGCGTTAAGGTCACGGAAATCAATGCATATACGGACCTTACCGTTTTTATTGGGAACTGGAACAATGTTAGCTACCCAGTCTGGGTGTTGTTCTTCCCTGACAAAGCCTGAGTCTATGAGCTTCTTTACCTCAAACTAAATTGCTTCCATGATCTTTGGACGAAACCGGCGTTGTTGTTGTTTAACGGGTTTGGCATCCGGATCAATGTTGAGACGATGCGTGGCCACTTTTGGGTCAAGACCAGGCATGTCTTCATAATTCCAAGCGAAGACATCTATATATTCTCGGATGAGAGATATAAGATCTTCTTTCTCGGATGATGATAAATCTTCGGCTATGAAAATGGGTTTAGGGTCTTGTTCGTCTCCCATGTTAACCTGGACCACTTTATCTTCAGTGGGTGGTTCACGTTGTTCGAATCGCATATCCCACAAGATGTTAAGACGTTTGATCCAGGGATCATTGGTTGACTCCATTAACCCTTCATCACCCCC
This sequence comes from Asparagus kiusianus, assembly GCA_022839385.1. Taxonomy (NCBI): domain Eukaryota; kingdom Viridiplantae; phylum Streptophyta; class Magnoliopsida; order Asparagales; family Asparagaceae; genus Asparagus; species Asparagus kiusianus. Next base: position 183,084 of record BQKN01061783.1, read on the forward strand.
CGCATCTTTATCTGAGTGACTAGTCGAAACCATATTCACGGTCAGATTTCTAAAGAGGGGTCCGACACTGACATCGGACTCATATGCAGACGTTCCGGATGAGCGGTCCTGACGCAGATAATTACTTATTTCATTTTCTGAGACAGCGGGAGGTGTGACAAATCCTAAACCCCTTCTAGTCTTTTGGTAGTAATCTGGGGGTTTCCCTTCGGGGGTTAGGGACATTCGGATTGGTGTTCGCCTTCCCTTCCCGAAGTTTAGACCCTGCTTTTCGTCAAAGTCATACCCCATTTGTTTCATTAATCGAAGGGAGTTAGGTTCGTGATAATGGAATTGAGGAACTCCATCGTCTTCCTCCGAACTTCCTCGCTTGAGTTGTATCGGTTTGACTTTTCCAAAACAGATCGGCTTCCGCCCTTTCCTTTTGGATGGGACTTTAAAGAAAGCCTTCTGTGCGTCTTCTATTTCTTCATCTGAAACAAAAGACGACTCGATCGGCAATTTGAGTGATGCCTCTGTGCACAGTACGTGCCATGGATTGGTACCTACATTAGCATTGTTCTCTATTTGTTTATTTTTAGAGGGAACCTCAGACAAGTACGCCAAAATAAAATCTTCATTAATGCACCACTCGTCCTCACTCGGTACATTATTATCACTCTCACTTGGACCCATTACATCAAAGTTTAATTCCCAAGGACAGTCTTCGTCAGGGTCTGGCTCGATGTCAGCTTCGTTACCGCTGTCTACATCTTCTTTCTCCTGGGACTCCAGATAGAAGACGGAGTCGGTGTGGAAATTCTCGACTCCTCGGAAGGGGTATTTCTCTGCAATCAGAGTTCGAACTTCCCCCTCGTCGTTGGCATACTTCATGACTTGATGCAGAGTAGACGGGACAATGCGGTTCGCATGTATCCAGGGTCGTCCTAACAAAAGATTGTAGGACGTGTCCGCATCTATGATGTAGCAAGTCACCTCCGACTTAAGGTCTCCGATTTGACACCTGAGTTTGATCTTTCCCAGGGTCGAGTGCTGTTTGCGTTAAACCCGAAGATGGTTGTCTGAGTTGTGTTCAGCCGATGTATAGGGATTCCTAACACCTGCATGACCCTGTAAGGCATGATGCTGAGCGCTGAGCCCGGGTTAACCTGAACACGGCTGATTTTGGAGGATCCGATATACCCCGTATAATACAAGGGTCTATCGTGTTGGTGCTTGACTTGCATATCTTCCTGAGTGAAGGATATGCAGGGTAGGCTTCTTGCCGCTTGCATACATTGTAGGCAAGTTTGTTCTTCAGAAGCTTCGGGAATTGGAGCGACTTGCGTAATGAAGCTCTCCGTATTCTTCAATGCCTCAATCAGAGCTTCCTTGGTAGTTTTAGATAATCTTAGGAGCTCATATAAGGTAATCCTGGCCGGTATGTTAGCCAGCTGTGCCATGACGTTGAATTGGAAGAGAGCACTTGACTCCCCGAGTTCCTGGTGAAGATTTTTATTGAACCGGAGCTCTTTTTGTTTGCCTTTATCGGCCGACTTCTTTGGTACAGAACCCCCAGCGTCTTGGGGCTGTTATTCCACCTCTTGAGCATTCTGGCCGTAATCCCTCAAGTAGGCTTTTCTTGACCGAGTGCCAGGATTGTCTCTTGGATATGCTGCCAGGACAATCCTCTCCTCTTTTGAATCAGTAAGAGGTTTGAGGTGGTCATCATTTTCGGTAACGGAGGGGCTAATCATGTTGGAAGATTTAGCCTTGCCTCCCTTTTTTCTGGACGAGGTGCTCGTCCACTGTTGATCTTCGAGTAAATCAGGGTGGACCCACATGATTTCCCCTTTTGGGGTGGTGAGGGGTACCAACCCCCTGTCCTTCTGACTATGCAAGTCAACATTCTTCAAGCGCATCTCTCCCTTACAAATGGAAATGACGCCATTTGCAGTGGTCATCGGTGGGAAGTCACCGAATTGGACCGCTATCAAGTTGGTAGACACGGTCTTCTGCTCGGGCTTCAAAGTGAGCACATTAGCATTTACTAAATTCTGCAAGATGTCTTTGAAGACGTAGCATTTTTTGGTAGGATGTCCAAGGAATCTGTGATAACGGCAATAGTTAGGGTCATCCACTTTCCCTGCTTCATCTGGCTTCCTGATTTCAGGCAATTGCAGCTTGTTGTTCTTTCGAAGCAATTGGAATAAGGTATCCACGTGCTCATCCTTGAACGAATACTGCTTGGGCGCTCTTTGTTGATTTGGCGCCTTGCCTTGCTTGGTAGGTGGTGGCACTCGCGTGTAGTCGGCTGCTAGAGTCTCTTTCCCCTTAGACCGCTGAGCATTTTGCTGATTGCGTTGCTGTTGCGGCTTGGGTTGTGGTACTTCTTCAGCTTTGACTCGCGTCACTATCTCTTCAGCTTGTTCTCCTTGTGAAACTAGTTTTCTCCAGGAGCGACACTCCGCTACTCCCATCTGAGCAAGGAGTTGAGTCTGCAGGTTGTGCCTGCAAGTTTCAACCAGGGTTGATTGGGTCATACCTGAGGGGCATCGCAATGCCATGCTGCGGAATCTTTCCACGTAGGCTTTGATGGACTCTCCCTTCCTTTGCTTAGTGGCGAGAAGAGTTGGGACCAAAACCTCCGTGTCGTCCTCAAAGAACCTGGCCAAGAACAGCCTTTCTAGATCTACCCATTTTTGGATAGATCCAGCAGGCAATTTCATAAACCATTCAAAGGCAACTCCTTTAAGCGTGCCAATGAATAAGCGGGTCAAGATGGCGTCATTTGCTACCACATCTCCAGTTTGAGATTTGAAGTAGTAAATGTGTTGATTCGATGATCCGGTGCCATCGAAAGGTTGTAAAGTTGGGGCCTTAAATTTTGACGGGTAGGGAACTGTATCCCATTCCGCAGGATAAGACCGAACCACTCCTTCTTCGCGGAGCTCGCTCCTGTTGGCAATTGCATTGAGACAAGCCTCCAACTCATCCATTTTGGTGGACTGAGGGTGCAATTCTCTTTCCGTTTCCTTCTCGTTTTCGAAGGAGGATTCCAGGTCGTGAGTTTCGCGATCTGAATGTTCAGTCGCTTTTTGTTTCCCTATTGAGGTTGTCCTCCAGGAAGACTCAGGTTTGTGGCCTTTTTCAGCTAGAAGCTGGGCCAACATGTCCTTCACTTGGAGTAATGTCTCCTGTTGTGCTTGGAGCATGACTTGATGTTCGTCGACTCTCTTAACCAAGTTTTCATGATTCTCTGTTGTGTAAACAGAGACTTCACGAGCTACAACAGAGCTGGAAGATTGGGATTCGGCTATCGCCGAATGTTCCTCATTAGAAGCGATTCCTTTAGCTAACCTTTGGTAGTTAACCGCACGAATAGCTCCCGTACGAGTCCGGGTATGTTGGTATACCCCTTCAAATTCTTCGCACCTTTCCCGAACAGTCGGGGAATGACTCCCTTGCGATTCTTCAGAATTGGGATTGGGAACTTTCCCTCGACCTATCACATTTATAGTGACCTCGGGGTATTCAGCCTTGGCCGTCTTCTTTTTGTATCGGCGTTGTCGCTTGGCGGGCCTGACAACGTTTGTCAGCCTGTCAAATACAGATTGCCGGGGTGCAGAAGCGCAACAATGGCACTCCAAAAGGACCACCGAAATAAGCCTCTCACATTGGCATGAGTGAGCTGCTTGTATTGTTGGTTTTCCTCTTGACAATAATTCCCGCAGATCAGGAACTTGGGAGGAACCTTTCCCCGGGTGTGGAGGTGGAGATGGAACCCCCTGCCCTTGCGTAGGTGAGATTTGTTCTTGTCGAACGTGGATTTTGAAACCACGCTGATCTTTATGAACCTGGCGGACCTCTTGAAGATCGCGTTCTCGAAGAACAGCACCAGAGTGGCGCTCTTGAAGATTAACGCGAGGGTCGCGTTGGGATTTGTAAACGTTAGGCCGAGGCCTACGTTTAAATGATGAAATAGACCCGCGAGGGTCCTGTTTTGTTTGAACGCGCCCCTGGGGGTCGCGTTTAGTTGGTGAAACAGACCTGCGAGGGTCGTGTTTTGATTGAACGCTTCCCTGGGGGTCGCGTTTGATTGGTGAAACAGACCCGCGAGGGTCGTGTTTTGATTGAACGCTTCCCTGGGGGTCGCGTTTGACAGCTTCCTTCTGAGGGCTGCGTTTTGAGGAGACAACGCGCCACTCGGGGTTGCGTTTCAGCTGAATTAACCGAGGCTCGTAGTTGGGCTCATTGCCACGAAGCGAGCGTTCTGTTTTGGGAACGCTAAGTTCGGCTGGAGTTTCAGGAACACGATCTTCGCGTTGAGCCAACATTCGGCTCTCACGTAAGTGTGCTCGTCGTATGGATCTTCTCTGTCGGCGAGCGGCGTTCTTCTTGGCTTGTTTCAAAGCCTTAGCAGCAACGTTGTTGACGTTTATGGAACTCGTCTCCTCCAGGGGCCGTTTGTGGCCCGAAGCATACCTCGCTGACGCGGATGTGGGATCTTCTGCCAACAGAGCCAGTTTGAGTTCCTGGCCGAAGGAGAGGGCTTTCTTCGGCACTTCAACAACAGAATTGATCTCCTTGGAGATCTTGCGGACACCATGCCTAGCCTTGGGGCTAAGCGATCCAGAGGACAAGGCCTCCTCGTATTTCGCTTGATCAAACTCTACGACGAGAGTTTCTACAGTCGTTCCCATGAGGTGGACGTCGGACTGCGCTACCACTTCTTCATCGGAAAAGCTAGTCCCCAGTGGAGTCGCCATCTCTTGTATGTAGGAAAAATTGCAAAGAAGAGAATAAAAGAAATTTGATTTTGATTCCTTTAAATCTCGATTACAACTTGATTACAAAAGAGAAGAAAATGAGTTTGGTTTTCTCCTTTGTTTAAAACTGGGTTCTTCTTGGCAGCGATGGAATGCCTCCTTCGATTGCTCGCGTCGAATTTGCTCTCCGTTGACGATCTGACCGTCTCTTGTCTCGTGGGAACGATGAACTTCTGTGGGAAGTTTTATACGTAACTCTTTAATGAGTTTAAGGACTCTGAACGAGTTAAAACTCTGTAGATAGAGTTGTTAGAACCAAAAATTCGGTTAATGATTAAGCTATATTCTGTTGTTGAAGAATCTTTCCAGATTTGATCTTCTGAGATCAATTTAAAATTCCTATCTCCAAGGATTTCGCTGCTGCTGTTGAATCACCGAACCAGGGTGGTTGAGATCCTCCAGAATTTGATCTCTAGAGTCCAACCCCTCCGCCCTTAACTCAGTTGAGTTTGTTGAGTTTTTATAGGGGGATAAGAGGTGTAACTGCCCTCTAAATCCGCTCCTACGTGGGCGTGATTTCCTCAGATCGTAGGAAACAGTTCTGAAACCGTTCGACTTGTGTTTGAACAAGTCAAACGCCCAATCTGGCGTTCAGAACCCAACTTCGTGTCTTAGGATTAAGACGCGAGGTTGGGTATTAGCTGAACATTGATGAACGTGAGGGTCGCTCGCGTTTTGATTTGTTCCTCGCTTGAAAACGCGGGGGTCGGTGGGGGTTGAACCCCCCCGAACGCGAGGGTCGCTCACGTTGATTTGTGACTTGGAAACGCGGGGGTCGCCTGCACTTCCATAATGGTGACGCAGGGATGACTTCCGCGTTTTAGAAGAAGCTAGTTGATTTGTGACTTCTTCTGTAAGGCGTTGCAAAGACCGTTGTTCTGTAATCCTCGCTTTAGTTGTTGTGGAGTGTGAAAGTCGTCAGATTGTAACTTTCACTGTAGATTGTGAAGACTACTGAATAGAGTTTTTATCAGTTGTCGGAAGTGTCGTCGAATTGTAACCCTTCTCGATCTATGTGAAAAGTCCTCCATTTGTAGTTTCTTCACTTATCGACCCAAAAGCTATTTGATTGTAGCTTTCGTTGTGAGAGCTAGATGGGAATCAACATCCATAGTGTCTTTTAGACGAATATTTATCCACAGCTCTCTACCAAGCAATTCACCAACTAAGTCCAACCTTTTATTTCTGAAATCATTCCACTGCTCATCAGTATCTCTAATAGTTGCTAATATAATATTGGTCATGTTGTTGTCGCAACCATCAAGATCAATCATCTCAGAAATGAGGTCGTGTTTGCGGTGATCACGGAAGTCGTTTGATTGTGACTTTCGTTATCGGGGCTTGTTTTAATCAGCTATCCGTTGTGATTTTTAGACAGCCTACAATCATATTCTAGGATAGGTTTAGACCAGTTGGAACAAATCTAGGTGGTTCACAGTCGAAAGACGGCTCAAAACAGCCAAAAATAGATTTTCAGGGTTGCGGACACTCGTGGGTGTCTCTGTCAAGCCTTGGCCGAGACACCTATGGGTGTCTTAGCTTTGGCCTGAGTTTGGTTTGGTGCATTCTGTTTGTTTTTGCCGTATCTTCATCGTTCGAACTCGGAATCGTACGATTCAAGATGTGTCAAAAAGTCGACGAGGAGATCTACAGCTTCCATGATTGAATCATATGTAGAGTAGATGAGACACGATGAGCGCTTCATCTTTCCTAAGTTACGCGGAGCTCCCGATTAGTTCATGTTTTCGTCGTTCTGAAGTTTCATTGTTTCGCATGGTTCATCGACTCACTTTTTGTGCTTGTCGACGTCAAATGAGCTTTTGTGACTAAGGTAGCAATGTTCGTCATCTTCTCTCTGTCTCGTGCCACGTGCGGGGACCTATATGTAATTTTTGATGCCTACAACTCTAGGCTACAAGAATACGCTCCCGAATTATGTCTACTTTCTCTGTAGTTTGTCTCACAATATCTGGTCCAAGAAGTAAGCTATCATCTGGCTCTGCCCAACAAATTGGAAATCTACATAGCATTCTATATAATGCTTCATATGGAGCCATACCTATAATCGATTAGTAATTATTGTTATAGGAAAACTCAATTAAGGGTATATGATCTTCCTAACTACCTTAGAAATCTAACACACATGCCTGAAGCATGTCTTCCAATATCTAATTGACTCTCTCCATTTGACTATCTGTCTGCGGGTGAAAAACACTACTATAAACTAGTTGGCTGCTGAAAGAATTCTGGAAGCTCATCCAAAAATATGATGTGAATACTGAGCTATAATTTGATACAATCCTCTCTAGAACTCCATGTAATCTCACAATCTCCTGAATAAAAATTATTGCATAAGACCCCACCGTATAAGTTGTCTTAACTAGAAAGAAGTGTGTTGACTTCGTCAATCAATCGACAAACCCACAATGAAGTCCATTGAAATATCTACCCACTTTCATGCAGGAATGAGTAAAGGCTGTAGGGTACCCGTGGGTCTCTAATATTTTGCCTTCACTTGTTGAGAGGTAAAGAAATTTGATACATACTCCGCAACATCCCTACTCATGCCGCACCACTAAAAAATGTCTCTTCAAGTCTTTATACATCTTGGTTGTACATGAATGTACCGTGTATCTGGTATGGTGTGTCTCATTAAAAAATCCTTCTTTAACTATGAAATGTCAGGCACTACTAACCGACCTTTCATTCGAAGACCTCCATCTGATCCGATGGTCTAATCTGAAATAAAGCCAATTCAAATCTAGTCAAAGATTCAATAACAAGCTTTATATGCAACTACTTGGGTACATTAGTTTAGGATATATATTGTGTGTAAATACTTTAAGCTCAATATTATTAATACTTTAACCTTAATATTCTTACACACACATTCTTTGTTTTATAAAAATTTGGTTATTTTTATGAAAATATTGTGTTATTGGTTTATAGACAAAATTATTCTTTTATACATCTTTTATTAAGTCTATTAATCAATGTCAAAAGGTTTCATAACTTGGTTTAAGTCAAATATCAAAAATCAAGAGTTTTATATAAACATATATTTGTGAGTCTTTGCAAAACAAAGAGTTTTCATAAACAGGAAATGATATTCAAAATTTTCTTTTATAATATGTTCATTTTCATGTTTATAAACATTTCCTAGAATTTTACTATTTTTGGAATTTATTTGTTATTTCTAATTGTATTTCAAAAGTTAGATTTCTGAAAATCAATGTTCTAGAAAAGTATCAGTTTTCGGTCGACCGAACACATGGCTCCGGTCGACCGACCAGAGATAAATTTTTTTGGCATTTGTTCTTAGGGTTTTTTGCTCGACCAACAAACTTATTCATTGGACCGATAGACACCCATCGATGGACTGAAACAAGTTTATCAGTCGACCGAATGAGCTAAAGTTTTTTTCAAGTCTGCCAACGGTCATGTAGTCGGTTGACTGACCATGGTCTATCGGTCAACCGGAGATACTATAATGGTTAGTTTTTCAGTTTGCTAATTTTGCGAGTTTTTATCTTTTTCCTTGGATTTTCTTGGTTCTAGGGCTTTGTTTCATGAACCTATATATACCCCATGCCCTCTAACTTCTGAACTATAAAAGAAAAGTTTTAAAAAAAGTTTACAAGAATTTAAGTTTGTTTAATTGTGTTTTCCAAGTGTTTATGTGAAGAGGTTTTCATAAGAGGAAGACGAGATCATTCTTTTCGTGTTTGGGCTTCGATCTCAATCTCTCTCACTATTGTTTCAAAGAAGTTTTGCTAAACTTAATTTCTAGTTTTGTTTATATTGATTGTTGATTATTACTTTATTAAGCTAGATTTTATATTAAGTTTAATTCTTATTATTTCTCATTGATCACACACCACCTAGTGAGCTTTTAGCATTTCATACATTATATTTGGGTTGTGGTGAGTGATTCTTTGAGGGTGAGCTTTATTGAGTTCTCATCTTGTTAGAAAACAAATACTTGTATTTGAACTTATTTATTATTAAGAGATCGTATAGTAATAGACAAGGACACCGAGAAAAGTGGTTGGTAAGAGACGGGGTCAATTCCAAGAGAAGTAGCGTTGGTAGTAAAGCCTACAAATAGGTAGTAAATCTAAGCACTTGAGAAAGTTGACACGGCTAGCCCAACACTTAGAGGGTATATTGTGTGATTACAATCGTGTGAGTTGTAAACGTTTATCAGTGAGCATTGGAAACCGATTGTGTAGTTTTTGATTGAGATAGTTGAATTCTCCTCGAGAGTGGGGAGCGGAGACGTTGGTCGAGAGTGGCCGAACTCCGTGATCATATCGTGTGCTTGCATTTATTATTTGTCACTGTCTCATTTGCATATTTATTCATGTTTATATTGCCCTTGTTTTTAATTACATATCCTTTCTCATAATTTGCTAAATATTATACTTGCTAAGATATAATTGTTAATATGTTTTATATCAGCATTAATATCAGATTATATTAGAAAATATCCTATTCACCCCCTCTAGGGTAATTTCAAGAATGTCTCGGTACAACGAGCATCTCAAAGCTACAAGTTTGTTATGAAGCTTCCTGCTCAAAGCATCTGCTACGATGTTTACCTTCCCCGGATGATACTAAAGTGTGAACTCGTAATCTTTAATGAACTCAACCCATCGCCACTGAGAATGAGGTATTTCAAGCTCTGGTGATCTGTAAATAGTTTGAACTGAACCCCATAAAGATAATGTCTCCACATTTGAAGTGCGAAGACCACCACTGCTAACTCCAAGTCGTGAGTGGGGTAATTCTGCTCGTGAGTCCTCAACTATCGTGAGATGTAAGTGACAACTCTCTGAGTCTGCATCAAAACGCCTCCTAGTCCTGACATTGATGCATCCATGTAGATAACAAAGGTCTTGTCACTGTTTGGAATGATCAACACTAGTGCGGTAGTCAACTTGGGCTTCAAAGTCTTAAAGACTTTTTGACACTCTGGGCCCTAAATAAAATGAACACCCTTCTTCATAAGGCATGTCAGTAGGGTAGCAATCTTGGAAAAATCCTGAATGAATTCCTATAGTAGCCGTCAAGCCCTAAGAAGCTACAAATATCTGTAACCATCTTCGGCGGATCTCAATCAAGAACTGCCTCGACTTTAGCTGGATCAACTGTAATACCCACCTTACTAATGACGTGGCACAAAATCTAACTTTTGAAAGTCAAAACTACATTTGCTAAACTTTGCATACAATCGATGCTCTCACAAAGTCTACAATGCTAAATGAAGATGTTGCTCATGCGCGGCCTCTAACTTCGAGTAGATGGGGATGTCGTCCATGAAAACGATCACGAACTTGTCCAAATACGGACAAAAAATCCGATTCATCAAATCTATGAATACTGCAGGTGCATTAATTAGCTTAAATGGCATGAAAAGAAATTCAAAGGACCTATACTGAGTTAGAAATATGATTTTGGGAATATCCTTCTCCCGTACACCAACTGGTGATAACTAGATCAAAAATCAATCTTCAAGAAACACTACTCTCCCTACAACTGGTTGAATAAGTCATCAATCCTCGGTAATGGAAACCTATTCTGGATGGTGACTTATTCAACTCATGGTAATCAATGCACAAACGAAGGATGCCGTCCTTTTTCTTCACGAAAAGGACCGGTGCTCCCCATGGAGAATGGCTACAGTGAATAAATCCTTGAGAAATGAGCTCCTCTAACTGAGTCTATAACTCCCTCATCTCAGCAGGTGCTATATGATAAGGTGCATGGGATATCAGTGTTGTGTCCGATTGCAACTCTATGAAGATAACCAATCCATACCAAGGATCAAATCGAACTCAAACATGCGCAAGATGATCAAATTGACTACGATCTCAGACTCGTCTAGGATAACAATACATCTTCTACAGATACTCTCTAATAGGGACACCTCCCCCAAAGGAGTGGAAACTAACAAAGGAATGTCTAAAGGCTGTACCACTACCTGAGCTTATCCATGAATGCAAAAGATACAAAGGAGTGTGAAGCTCTTGAATCAAACAGAATATGGTCTGGAAAGGAGTTCACATGGAATGTATCTTCCACTACGGCCACACACGCACCATGATCGCACAGTACAACTATGTAAACTCAGTCGGAAGCTCCAGTCTGTTGTGCTGAAGGCTCTAAAATATATGGAATTATCTGTCTCTGCGGTACCTCCTGAATAGCACACACCTGACCCTCTATACTCGAAACTATTGATGGTGCCTCAAGTCTCGGCTGCTAGCCTCGGCCTCGGTTTTGGGGCTTAACCTAACTTTTACCTTGCTGACATCCTACTGGTGCACTGCGACACTCTACAGCTCTATGATTGAACTTGTGACAGTGAAAACAAGTAACCTAAAATCTTCGTTGATGCGGTGCTCTTTGATCCTATTGTGGTTCCTTCTTATGTGGACCTTGTTGCTGCTGCTGTGAACCCTTGCCCTACTGCTGGGGTCCTCCGGGTCCTGAAATGATCTCTTACCCTTTCCCTTGTCTCTAAACTGTCCCACTTTAGAACTTCCTTCCTTACTCTTTTGAAACATAGCGGTCTCAGTCTCCTATGAAATGGTGGCATCGGCAACCTCCCGCACTGAGTGGAATCGTTGAGACATAAGGTAGCGATGTAAGCTTGGGCGGAGTCCCATCAAAAACATCTGAGCCTGACGCTCCCTTGTGTGCCACATGCCTGTAAATCTAAGTAGACCCATGAACTTGATTTCATAATCAGCTACTGACATTTCTCCCTGCTCTAATTAGGCTAGCTCTACCTCTTTCCCGGTCTTTGCCACTAATGATACATACTACTCGTCAAAGAAGTATGTGAATCCTCCCAAGTAGGTTCCATTTGCTGCTCTGGTCTGAATTGAAGTCTGTACCACCCTGCGTCATCGCCCTTGAGGCTGAAAGCTACTAACCTCTACTTTCGGACTGAGTCGACGTTAAGCATATCTAGGATGTTCCCCACATCTTTCTTCCACTTGTGGGCTACAAGTGAATCCGATGTGCCCTAAAATTCTAGTGCTCTCAGCTTCTAATATCTCTCAACTAAGCAAAGCCAAGCCTCCTGCTCTACAGCTCTATCGACAACTAGTGGTGGTGTGACTTTTGGTAATGCCTCTGTAATAGGCTCAGCTAGTATGACTAGTGGTGAAACCATAGAAGGTGGTGTTGCTAGCGGAACCTAATTCACCACTTGCTCCTCAGGCACTGCCAGTCGGGTTATAATCGGTGCTATGAGGTCAATCAAATACAGTGGATCCTGTTATGACTCTAGCTCTGGCTCAACTTGCCTAGCTCCCTGAGTACGGGATCTACCACGACCACGTCCTCGCCCCGACATCTATAAGTTCAGAAGGAGAGATTATTAGACATAGTAAATGAGACCACAAACATATATAACATAATATATAACAATAAGAAAACATAACACATAGTATCCTTAAAAATATTTTACAATCAAAGGTGAGCAAAAAAAAAATTCTTAAAATTTCGAGCTATACGTATAATAGCCTCACTCAATCTAGGAATTCCTAGCGAACTCTATACACGAACCCTAAAGAAACTCTATACTAGCTCCATGACTCGATACAGGATATCCTAACTAAAACTAGAGCTCTGATACCAACTGTAACACTCCTGGTTTCATACAAGGCTGCAGTCCAAGAAGAACCCAAGGATGTCAAATCTGTCATGCACCCAATACTGTGTAACAACATGTTCCACCAGCACAGCAATATCTCTCTAGTAGAATTAAATACAAAAAGTGAGGATACAAGCAGATATAGTAAAGATGACAATACAAGGAACATAATATAGAGAAAAGATCCAATAACATTTATAATTATGTTCTAACAAAAGAAAAGAAGTGCATCCATTACACCGAAATAAAGACAATGAATCTCTAATACAAAAGAGTCAACTGAAAAGTATATAGGCACTCAGCCTCCAAAAGAAATACAACTCTAAAGATTGAAAACAATAAAATATCCACTGTGGGGTGCCTACTAACTACCTACTAATAAATGATGGCGAACTAAACTGAGTCTCTGTCAACCTGTGACTCTCTAAACCCCTGACTCGCTACTTGAAAAAGATAGAAACAACAAGTGTCAAAGCGCTAGCGAGAACATCTCCATTGCACCAAGGGGGAAGGGGGTTAGGTGTATAAAAATACAAGTAATAGCATATATAGACTAGTAAATCCTACGTCCTGAACTAAGAGGAATTAATATTTAGAAACCCACAAAACGAAAATAAGTACGTCGAGCGAAATTATCTAAATAATGAAACTCTAATATATATACCATGTATCTCTAATTGTGGATCGATAAATATCAACTCCGAAATAAATATTCCCTCGGGTAGTTGTCGCGGGAACAAAAATAAATATTCGGTAAAAGATCTCATCTAGAATACATAGTACATAACAAACTAGAGCCTTATACTCTACCCTCAAGGTAGGTAACAAGAGAGTAAATTTACAATTCTGTATGATTCCCTACAAAGAAAATGGTGTGGAGTATATGCGCTCACAATATCTGTGGCTCATCGTAATATTTTGTGACTCACTAGCTTACTCGAACACCCTACAGAGTATATGTGTAACAGCCTAATCTGGAACACAACGATGCATAACGAAGTGTAGTCCAATGTGGTCTCATTGCAGTACACCAACTAACGAACTCTGAGTGCAGTCAACCATGGTCTCATTGTGGTGCACCAACTAACCTCACTCAAGCATCCACAACTACCGTAAAATGAAACATACGTCACTCTCTATCATACTAACACAAAATACCAAACTACGCACCTCCAAAAGCTTGTGCGTGCTCAAAACAAACGCGTGCATCTCATGGTCATGTACGTGCGTCGACATACGGCTCGGACTTCATACTTGCAATCAACCATGCATGTAAAGAAATCATCATATGCAAAACTGCTCAAATCGGTCAACCGATAAAGCCCATCGGTCGACCGGTAGTGACAAACATGCACCCATAACCTAGCCTCAATCGGTCAATCGAATACCTATATCAGTCAATCGACCAGTGTGATAATTTTATCTCTTGAGAACCAATTTAGTCGATCGATCCTTTAGATCAGTCGACCAAACCTGGTGATGAATCAAAGATAAGAAATTTCCTCTACACTTTCCAAAATTCAAAATTTTCAAAAGAACACATGAATAAAACTTCATTTAGGATACTTAGGGTTTACTTTACTACATAAAATCACAAATATAAAGATTTGGAGAATTCTAATAACCCTATCATGATCATGTTTGTAAAATCCTCATGAAAACAAATAACTTTAACAAAATCTCATGTTAGATCTATTTCACATCTTAAACCCAAATTGAAGAATCTGTTTCATAACTTTTTAAATCAAAAAGATCAAATCTTTAAATTATACAGATAAAAGGGGTGATCTTTACACATAAAATCGGTTTTTAAAATTCAAATAAAACTAAGAAAATGGGGATGGGATTAGAGGAGATAAAACTCACCTCAAAAATTTTTTGCTAAGCTCCTACACACACGAAGAAACTCGATCCTCCCTCACCAAAACTGCCAATCTCACCCTCCTCTTGGTCTTTTTGCTTCTCAATGTTTTGCCAAAACTCAAAAGAGGATTCTCTAGGGTTTTGAGAGGAGGTGGCTGCTATTCGAAACGTGAGAGATGAAAGAAAAGAGATAAATTTGAGTATAATCATATATATTTATATGTACTTAATCGATCTCAAATCGATTATAATCATGTTCATTCATCTAGAAGAATATCAACCATAATAAAATCCATTTAATATTATTTATCATAATATTTTTAAAATTACGTGTTTTTACAAATCCCTTGTCCATCCAATGGCTCCCCTATTTTCTTTCAAGACATCTAAGAGGGCTTCTTTTTGACTGGTTATCAAATTAGAGGCACTGATGATTGGTAAGGTCTCATTCTCCCCTTAGTAGGCATACTCTAGATTTTTTAGTAAATGTTTGAGCTTTAAGTTTGGGGGTTCCTCTATATAGGGATGAAGTTAGATATAGGGTTCTATGTCCAAAGGTTCGACCTACCATCTTAATGCAAATACATGATTTATAGTTTAATTTTCTCATCGAAGTTCTCTTTTCTCATTGAAGATCTCCTCAAAACTCAAGTCAGATAAACAAAGATTTGACTGACACTCTTCCTCTTGTTGTCCACTCCAAATGTCCTAAATAAAGTTCATCTCTAGGGGTTGATTAGATGAACCACTAGGGCTATTTTCCAAGATTGAAAATGTTGAGATAAATAGTCATGTTTCCAAAAGCTAACTTCCTTTGACTGGTTCTATAATTGATCAAACTATTTGAGGTTGTAAGAATGGTATATCTATGATAAATGGGATTTGACCTTTAAGATTGGAAATAGGCTTCATTTCTAAAACTATGAATTTAATGAAAAAATAAAATCTCCACTAAGATTGGAATATCCTTTATTTCTCCCTTTGGTATTTTTACCAATCTATTAGCTAACTGGATGATACATCTGGTCCGTTTTAATTCAGCTACCCCTACCTGTTAATAGACTAAATAAGGAAGAAGATTCATATTGGCTCCTAAGTCTAGAAGTACCTTATCAATGAGCGTATTTCCTATGACACATAAAATAGTAGGGCAACTGTGGTCTTTACATTTTAGGGAGCATGGCTTTAAAAGCATGTCACTGAGATTAGCAACTAAAAATACTTTCTTAGATACATTAGAAGTTCTTTTCTTAGTACACAAATCCTTCAAAATTTTCACATAAGAGGGGATTTGTTCAATTGCATTTAAGAGAGGAATACTTGTTAGGTCTCATGTTTATGAGCCTATTGTCTAATCTGGTTTTGATGTTTAACAAACAATTCCTAGTATCGTTTTTGAGTATTTGTATTTGCTTGTTAGGTATCCTACACAAACATCCTCCGTTGGAGGTTGGATGGACTTGAGTTTTAACGATGATATTCATAGAGGTTGGAGGTAATCGAAATGAAGCTTGATGTCATTCAAGTCAAAGACATACTATCGCTTCATCCCCGCTACCAAGATCGAGATTAACGAAGATTATTTGCTTAGGTATAGTGTTTTTAGGTTTTTACTTTAATTGTTTATACTTAAACCTCAAACCATACATGTACACGTTATTTCGGTTTATCAAATTATACATCTATTTCAGAATATATCATATTTTTGGATTACTGACTTAATGATATTGTTTTACATCTTTTCTAAAGTTTATTAATCCATTTAAAAGTATTCCAAAACATGCATGAAATAGTTTCATCAAAATGAAGTGTTCAACAAATTCGTATTTTTAACCGTTTTGCAAAATAATAAATTTTCATAAATTGGAAATGTTATTTTGTAAATTCCTCTTCTAACATATTCATTTTCATATGTATAAATGGTTTCCCAAGTTTTACTATTTTTAGAGTTGTTTTACTATTTTAAATCGAATTTAGAAAATTAGCTTTTCAAAATTCAAGAATCTGTGTACCAGTTTTTTTAGTCGACCGAATTCTTGGATCAATCGACCGAACAGTCATTTCAGTTGATCGACCTGCTTTTTAGTCAACTTGGCAGAACCATTTTTTAGCATTCTCTTTTATAGTCGATTAGTCAACCGACCTATTCTTTTTTAGTCGACCGATTGTGTGCTAAATTTTCAGACTTAGCTAACGATCGAATTTCTCAGTTGACCGATTCACCTATTAGTCAATTGATCATCTATAATGCCTATTTCTGATTTGTTTTATTTGAGAGGCTATAAATAGCCCTCAAAACTTATTTCTAAGATATGGAATAACAAGAGAATTTTGCCACTTTTTTAGTTTTAAGAAAGTTTAAGTGTGTTTGTTTATGTGAAAAGAGTTTCACAAAGAGAAGGATGTCAATTTCGTTTTTGAAGCGTTCATCCTCAAATCTCTAACTCACTTTGTTTTGGAGAATTTTTTCTAAACTCATCATCTAGGTAGTTAATATTTTGATTCTCATATATTTATGCTAGATTGATTTGAGTTTGATTTTTTTTTACTCATTGTTTACACACAACCACTTGAGCCTAAGTATTTCACATTTAGTATAATCGGGTTGTGAGAGTGTTTTTATTGAGAGAGCTTTACATTTTGTTCTTATTTGTCTTGGAGAACAAATCTTTTATTCGAACTTATTGTTAAACACGTTGTAATACACAAGGAAACTTATGTTAGTATCTTTGTTTAGATGATGATTCACAAACAATCACTAACATCATTTGTCTAGTGTTTGTATTTGTTTATTAGGTATTCTAGACAAACATCGATGTTGGAGGTTGGTTGGATTGCACCTATACTATCATATCCATTGGAGGATGAAAGAAATATCGGAATGAAGCAATTTGCAATTCAAGTTAAAAATTCAAGTTCAAGCTGCATCCATGTTTACTAAGACGAGCTTAATTGAAGATCAAGATTACTTGGGTATAATTTTTATAGTTTAGAGTTTATACTTGTGTGTTAATACTTAGAGCTGAATCTTATACACACATACACGTTTTGGTTTTATAATTTTCAAGTTTGAATATGAAACAAATTTACTTATTTATATACATACATACATGTTTCATATTTATCATTTTCGGTTTTGGTAAGCAATATGTTTAGCCACATAAACATGAAAACTCAATACACGTATATAAATATATTTTCATGTTTATATGTGCTTAAGATGATTTTATTAATCAACAAGTTTAAAATCAATGAAATCGTGTTTATTTATAAAAATATGTGTTTATGGGTTAAAGACTAAATTACACCATTTTATATTTTTTCCTAAGTCCTTTAGTCCATTAAAAATGAATATGTAAGTTTGTTTGTCAAAAACATGCGTTGTTAAGTTTTCATGTTTTTGGACTATTTTACAAAATAAGGATTTTTCACAATTGGGAGATGTAATTTAAAAAATTCTTTTTATAATATGTTCATTTTCATGTTTATAATCATTTTCTAAAGTCGACTTATATATGATAAGTCGACTTATGAATTTTACAAGTCGACTTATACATGATAAGTCGACTTATGAATTTTACAAGTCGACTTATGATCTGTTGTGTAGTTTGTTGTTTTCATCTGCTGAGTCAACTTATAACTCATACAAGTCGACTCATAAGACATAAGTCGACTTATATCCTGTTGTAAGTCAAATTAAAAACTAGCCGTTGCACAGTAATGACTATTTTCTATATTTTATTTATTTTATTATTTTTATGGGTTTTTATGTATTTCTTGGGCTGGTTTCTTCTACCCTATATATACCCCTTTGTCATAACTAATTCTAACAACCAAGAGAGTTTTAAAAACAAGTTTAAGGGTGTTTAAAAGTTTGTTTAAGTTTTGTTTCAAGTGTGTTTTGTGTGAAGTTGTTTTCACAAGAGGAGGAGATCGTCTCTTTGGTGTTTGGGCTTTCAACCTCATCTCTCTCTCTCTTGATTTCTAGAGAAGATTTTCTAAACTCAATGCTAGCTTTACATTTATATTTTTTTATTTATCATTTTTATTAAGCTAGAGTTTATATTGAGTTTATATTTAATTTACTCATTGATTACACACACCCCCTTGAGCTTTTAGTATTATCACATTGAGTATATTTGGGTTGTGGGGTTTGTAACTTTGAGAGTAAGCTTAATTAAGTTCTCATCCTTGTTTAGAAAATAAACTATATATATTTGTTCTTAATTATGAGATCACTTTGTAATACACTTGTACACCGAGAGGAGTGTATGGTGAGAGACGGGGTCAATTCCAAGACGAGTAGTGTCAGTAGTAAAGCCTAGAGAGATGTTGTAAATCTGAGCACTTGAGGGAGCCGGCACATGAGAAACCAAAACTTGAGGTTGTAGTATGTCATTATTTTGTGAGTGATTGTAAAAGTTTTCGGTATATTAGAAAACCGAGATTATGAGGTGTAAACGTTTTGGGTGAACGTTAAAAACTCATTGTGATATTGAATTCTCCCCGGGAGTGGGGAGCGGAGACATAGGTCGGAAAGACCAAACTCTGTGATCATATTGTTTGTTTGATTGTCACATTGCGCATTTCTCATTTATTTAGTAGTTCATGTTTATATCGCCTTTGTTTATATTACGTATTCTTGCTCATAACTAGTTGTATATCATATTTTCAAGAATAAATTGTTAATAAGTTTTAAATTGCCATTAAATCAGATTAGATTAGCATATTACCCTATTCACCCCCTCTAGGATAATTTCATTTGGTATCAGAACTTGGTGCTCTTGATTTGTGGCTTAATCACCTAGAATTAAAGATTCAAGTTATCTTTTCTTGCTAATATAGTTTTGATTGTTTTTCATATTGCTTGCATAATATACCATATATATGCACGGTGCACCTAGCTTAGGTTATTCCATTAATATTTCTCCTAAATTAGATGGTTTACCCTATGCCCATTGGTGTGTTAGATTTAAACTCTTTGTAGACACTTTAATTTATGGAAAGTTATCGACTGTACTTATGTTGTGCCCACATTGGAGAAATCCAAGTGGAGCAAAAATGATAAGAAAATATTTACAATGAATAAGCTCTTGTTAGAATTTTTGCTTAACGCTTTTGACTCATCATTTTCTAACAAGCTTGATTCATTTTATAGTGCTTATACAGTGTGAAAATTCATAGAAACACATCAAGGGAACTTAGAGGTGATCCGACGAGCTTTGGTGGATTCCTCTTTAAGTTCTATTAGAGAATCATCATCATGCACACGGCCGCTAGGCAATAGCCCTAGCGAGGTATTCGATTCAGATTCCGAAAATGAATTATCCATTAGCGAACTCGCATGTACATATGATAGGTTAATGCATGCCTACACTAAGTTGCATAATAATTTTATTGATTTTAAAAGAAAACATGTTAGTTTAAAATTCGATCATGAGAATCTAGAATCCAAATTTGATTTTATTGTTAAAGAAAATGAGGTTATTAAAGATAATAATGATAAATTAAAGTTGGATATAGCTAGCTTGTCTCATGAAAAGAATAATTTCATGCTAGAAGTAGAAAATACTAGAAATGAACTAATTTCTTTCATAAATAATTATGTTTCACCTACTTCTATTGCCAATGCAAATGTGACAAATAATGAGTTAAATAATGTTAAAGACCGTATTTTTTACTTAGATTCAACTCTTACTAAATGCATTGACAACCATAAGAAGCTTGTGAATATGTATGCTAAGTCAAGTACAAATAATTCAAAATCATCCACTCACTATGCACACATATAAAGTAAAATTTATAAGTGTACAATTTACGGCCATAAAGGCCATTTAGCTAAATTTTGCTTTGATGCACACAAACCTAAGAATGCTAATGCTCCTCGTGTATCTCATAAAGTTTCCTCATCACACACACATATACATGCACCTATTGTTCATCATAAGCATGCTCATGTGTTCAAGGGTGATTATTGTGGTCGTTTTGGTCATTTGACCAAATTTTGTTTTGATTTAAAAAGAGTTTCACATTTGTAAAATAATCTTAAAAGACCATCATTATTTGCAAATGTTTATCATGCACAATCACAAGGTTATCATAAACAAATGCACCCGTTTTATTGTACGTTTTGTAATCAGAAGGGTCATTTGTATGATTATTGTTATGACCTATCTCGTGCACTAGATACGCCCAAATGAGTTCATAACCCAAGAGCCTTGAGCTTTAATGATAGGAGTCATGTCCTTAAACTTGCCGGCACCAAAAATATTTAGGTGCCAAAATAAAATTAATATAGTTCATTTTGTATTTTTAATTTTTTTATTTATATTTTATTTTATTTGGATTTCATACTTTTATAACAATGTAAATTGATAAGATTTTTAAAACCACTCATATTCTCTCTTTAAAAGAAAGTATTTTCAAATATATATATACATTTACATTGTTGAAAATTTTTAAATGATTTATTCTTGGATTTTTAAACAAAATCATAGTTCATGATTCTTATATGGTTTGTAATCTTGGTTTGAACAATGTAGTTTTTGGTATAATTTGGTTTGTACTTATGAGACCATTGTAAAACCCTTTTTGACTATATTTATGTGTTTGAGCTTATGGATCATCTAATTGTTACTGTTGCTTGACCGGTTTGACATTAGAGTTGATATCAAGGCGATGTACAACTACATTGGGGTCTAAACCATGTATGTCTTCATAGTTCTAGGCAAAGATATCAATGTATTCTTGAAGAAGAGTTATGAATTCTTATTTTTAAGTGGGTGATAGACTTTGATGATGAATATAGGTTTGGGATTGAATTCGTCACCTATGTTGAGTTGAACCACTTTATCTTCGATGGATGTCTCACTAACTTCAAAGTATGATTCCCACTTTTTTTTCAAGATGTTGTGCCCATGAGTCATCTTCAAAATCTTCAACAATTTGGATTCACCGAGATCCATAGTTAGATCGTATAAGACCATATTAGTCGTGAATTCACCGAGCAAGGCTTCAAGGCTGATGTTAGAATCCTAATTGGATGTATCTAAAAACTACTTAAAATTATCAGATGCTGATCCTATTTGTGACTCAGCTTCAGGAGAAATGTAGCCGAGTTCTCATTTGGTCTAATTATAATAATAAAAATCTCCCGTTCTAGTATAAAAGGGATTAGAGGAACTCCTAGTCCTAGATTAAAATTCAATCCTTGTTTTGTAGTGAGGTTGTATCCCATTTTTGCCATTATATGTTGAGATTATTGGCTGTATAGGGAGAATTCTAGTACTCCTTTGGCTTTTTCATCCAAACATGATAAGTGAGGTTGTGGCTCAACTTTTTCAAATATAATTAGATTTAGGCGCCTCTTTTTGGTTGGACCATGAAAGTGGTGTTTTCTGAGCGATTTAGCTGCTTATGAGCCGAGTACGAATGCTTATTGGCATGTATAATGCCGATTCTAAAGTTAGCCGAGACATTAGAGTTTCAACCTTGGAGTTTTTAGACTTGGAGTCTAAAGAAAAAATCATTGCAAACTCTTCAGATCCAGTTGCCCTGCTTTTTGGTTGACTGGTCAATATATAGGTCCTCGAGGATAATTAAAGTTGGATCTATCACCCAAACCATGTCATCATTAGAATCTAGTTTGATGTCTTCTTCATTACTACTATCTTCACCATTAGGAAGGACAATCATGATTGTATGATTTTTATCGTACAAGAGAGAGTCAGCAAAGTAATTTTCCACTCCTTTAAAAGGATGCTTTTTAGTTTCAACTCTTTGTTGGACCCCATGTTCACCAATATATTTGAAGTATTGATGAAGTGTTGAGGGGATGAACATATTGAAATGGATCCATAGTCAACCAAGGAGAAGTTTGTAAGGTATTTCGACATCAATGATATAGCAAGTCACTTTGTCTTCAAATTAATGATTTGACATTTAAGTTGGATCTTCTCAAGAGATCATACTACTAGAGTTAAAGTCGAATATGGTGGCAGAATTCTTTGAGAGCATGAGAAGAGGAATACCTAGAGAACTCAAGAGTCTCCGTAGAATTATGCTTAGTGTAGAACCTGGATCGATGTGAATCCTCTCAAACTTTGCCGACCCTACATACCCTATATAGTAAAGGGGTCAGTTGTGTGGTGATCTTTGATGAGCATATCTTATAGGCTGAAAGTTATATAAGGTGCCTACCATTAGTACTAATAACACTGCTTGTGCTCTTTAATCGGAGAAGCTCAATCATGTGGGTGAGAAACGCCTCACTGTCGTTTAATGCTTCTTTCTGTCATTTCATTAGACAAATGTAAAAGTTCAAATAAGGTTACATGATCTAGGATATTGGCTAATTGAACCATAATGTCATACTAAAATGGGGCTTTGGGACAGTTCGAGGGACGTTACTATGCCTTATCAAATCAAGACTCCTTTTGCTTAGTCGGTTCGGGCTATTCGAAAGGCCGCGGTTGATCATAGTTCTTCAAATAATCTTGACCAGATCTTGTCCCTATCACGACAATCTTTTCCTCCTCTGTATAAGTAAGCGAGGTTACTTGCAAAGATTTCTCCCTGATGATTGTCTAGATGACACTACAGGATTTTATCTTGCGCTTGGTCTTAGGCTTCAGAAGAGTGCAATGCTTATCTTGGAGAAGATCAAGATGTACCCACATCATTTTAGTTTTTGTTGTAGTAAGAGGGATTAAGTCATAGCTTTGTCTTTGTTGGTCATAATTGACCACTTATATCCTTGCAGTTGGAACGGGCATAACACCATCTTGGGCTTGGATTTTGCCATGGAGCCAAATTAGAGGGTCACATATTGGTAGTGACTTTCTACTACTCAGGCTTGAGCTTGAGAATCCCTGATTTGACAAAAGTCAAGATTTTATCCTTAAGAATATAGCAGTTTTTCGTCAGGTGTCCTAACATTTGGTGATAAAGATAATAGTTAGGATCGTTGGTCTTTCCAACTTCTTCAAGGCATCGAGCTTCAAGAAACTTCAACAAATTTCCCTTGTTGAGAGCATGGAAGATGGGCTACTGTATGTTCATCTTTGAAAGAATAAATGTGTTGAATATTCTTCCATAGTTCTCTTTTCTGGTTGTCGAGATTTCGGACCTTGACCACAAAATTCTCTTTGGCTTTCAATTGGGAAGTTTGCCCTTGTTTGTCTTTGTTGCCTTTGAAGTTAGCAAGGGGCTCAAACTTGCCAAAATATTTTGATGTTTTCCTACTATCTTAGCTTGTTCTATCAAATCTTTTCATGTGTGGGTTGTAATAGTGCCCATGTGAGCATCTATTCGTCCTGCAAATTGTGCTGAAAACTTTAAAGTAATATTGGCAGAGGCATATCTCAAAATCGCAATGTCAGATTGTGATATGTCTTAATGAATTCATTGATTATCTCATTTCCAGTATGCTTTTCAGAAAGGATTTTGTCAACGGTAACATCAGATTGTGTGGAATTATGAGAGGAACTTTGATTTTAGATTTGCCCATTATTTGATCGAACCTTCAGGCAAATTTTGAAACTAATCAAAGGTACCCCTGGAGGGTGCTAATGAAGAGTCATGATTTAATAGCATCATTACCCACTACATTCTTAATTTGTTGATAGAAGTAGTAGATATGTTGGTTTGGAGAACCTTTGACGTTAAATATATGTAATGTTGGTGGTCTGAATTTCATCGAATAGTGTCCTATTTGATGGGATAAGATCAGGTAATCCCAACCTTATTGAGCATAGTTCACTGAAAGAGAATGTTGATCTACCTTTGGATGTCCTCCAGGGACTTTGCTTCCTTGCTTGGCTTTGAAGGTGTTGTTATTTCTGATCCTACAAGTTCAGAATCGGTGCCATCTTGATGCTCTTGATCTTCTTCTAGGGAAGTCTTGCATTCTCCATTTTGAAAATCTTGATTAAGGTTGAGATGCTAATAGGAGTTGTCTCAGCATCTTCTCCAAATGTTTGATTCGTCAATCTGAATCTTTCTTTTGAGCCGCCACTTGTGCAAGAAGTCCTTCTCGGTCCGACAAATCTACTTCCTATTGTCGTTCTTGACTCAACTAGGGGTTGCATTCGATGCTAGGACGGTGTTGGCATCTCTATAAGTGGGTTAATTCACTTGAGATGAAGTTTGTGGTGTCTGTGTTTGGAGGACGGAGTAGTCAAAAGGTATGGTTGCTCTCTGCCTTAACCTGGTGTGATGATACATGCCATTAACTTTGTGCAATATGCCTCTGTAGGCGTATAAAACTGCTTATAGGTCCCTTAACACAGCTCGGCACGGTGATTCGACAAACCAACAAACCATCGGGCGATATATCCAAGCATGATTGTTAGACCACAACACCGAAGCCAAGTGAGACACGATGAAGCGGATTAACGAGGCGACGAGGTTAACGAACCGCACGCAAACAACGGAATACATCCAATTGCGTGCCCAATCAAGCTAACGGGTCGATGAATCAATGAGTCATCCAACTGTAGAGTCCTCCACATCAAACAAGATCGGGAGCGGACTCGAACTCAAACACCAAAGCGGATTTACTACCAAATCAGGATCCGAACTGCCAAATCAAGATCCGGACTACCAAATCAGAGTCCAGATCAACAATGAACTTCGGATAAATCGTGAAACCGAAAAATAGGCGAAGAAGCAAACACCTAAAGGGCTCGGCCAAAACTAAGCCACTCCTAGGTGGCTCGGCCAAAACCGAGCCACTCCTAGGTGGCTCGGTGGCCGAGCCACCAAGTGGTTGCTCGGCCATGGCCGAGCCACCTAGGTGGCTCACCGAGCCACCTCTTGGTGGCTCGGTGGCCGAGCCACCTAGGTGACCGGCCAAGCCACCTTTTAGGTGGCTTGGTGGCCCGAACCACCTAGGTGGGCGAGCCACCCAGATCTGGGCCCAGATCTGAGCCCAGATCTGGATTGAGATGCCTATAAATAGAGAAGGAGGGCTCATTGTTTAAAGGTTTGATTTTTGGTAAACTTTTGAGGGGAAACTCTGCTGGATTGAGAGCTCAACTTCGGAATCTTAAAGCTTTGAAGACTCGGACTTTTAAGATCTGGTTCTTGGCGATCATCCACGTTAAATAAGGCAGGAGTTCGAGAGAGATCAGATCTGAGATCCACACGGTCATCCTCCGGATCAAAACTTGGTTTTTGATCCCGAGAAGAGTATCAATTTCGCTTGGTCGATTTCGATTACTTAGGGCTATTATTTCCTTGGTGAAATAATCCCCTCGGTTGTTATTTCCTTCATGAAATAACACCCGTCATACCGTGTAGGTCCGACCGGATCAAGATCGCGCGGTGGTCCACGGATTAACCCCGGCGCAGGCAAAGAACCCACACAAGCAAGAGACCGCAAAACAGGATCTTGTGATTTGTTCCAGAAAAGGAAAGTTGTAATCTTTTAAGATTTTCTTTTTTTGATTTTGTTGTAACCGGATCTTATAAAAAGACCAGATCTTTTGTAACCGATAAACTGTTGCTTAAGAAAACAATGACATCAATGAAGGCAATTTTTCCCACGAACAATCTGGCGACCACAGTGGGAGCCACCGATCTCGCTGCCGAGATCGTTGCGTCGCAGCCGCGGATCTTAATCCCGATCGAGGAGGAGGTCGAGTATGAATTCGACCAACAAAAGTTCGAGGAGTATTTGTCATCCTTGTCCGGATCCACCTCCCCCCTTAAGTCCAAGAAGTTCTCCTCCAGGAGAAAAGTCCGTTAGTACGAAGAAGTGCAGAATACCAACGAAGATCTCACCCCAATTGATGCCAAAGTTGCATCGGGTGAAGCTCCACCGACCTCCAACCAGGTCAAATCTATTCTTGCCAATTCCTCCGTCACTGAGGGCGTAGTAACTCTTTCAAAGAGAGCCTGCCAGAGGTGACGTCAACATTTGGCATGACAATTCGCGAAGGTAATGGAATCCACTGATGGGATCCGCTATAACGTGAATCTGAAGAACATGGGAGGCAAACAGCCTCAACAAACAATGAATGGCAGCTCCTCCAAGCCGCCAACGAATGAATGGATCCGTGTCAAACAGAATCGTTCGACACTTGAGGAGCGCTTTTGCAAGCACCGCACACTGTCAGCACAGGCACGGACTCAAGTCCGAGAAGCCCGCAGAAGACTGTAGAAGGAAGTGGCCAAGAAGCCGCCACCAATCCGCCAAATATAGAGGCCGAAGTCTGAAGCGGCGATTCAGGGTAAGGAACAATCATCGCAGCCTTCAACGCAAGTTCAACCTCCGGCGAACCAACCTAAATCACCGGTAATTCCAGTAGCTACTCCGAGAGATCCTGTAGAACCATCCCGAAGAAGGAGGTCAGTTTTGGAGCGCCTCGGTCCACTTCCCGATGAAGGATGCAAAGCTCCAGTTCAAGAATGTTTGGGCCCGATAAAGAAGCCCCGAACAACTCAACTTGCTAGGAGTCGCCGCCACCCTCAACATGACAAGGAGTTCATGGCAGCTACGCGCACCAATTTGCGCATTGAAGTCCAGGAGCCCGCCGAGAACTCACGCCCATAAAAGCATGTTTCGAGGCGCGTGACTCTTGAAAGCCCAAAGAAGGCAGTTTGCCCTCAGAAGGAAACATTGTCGTCTGATGATGATAACGTTATACCTAAGAAGTCGTGCCAACACACGATAGGTTACTCCGACCTTCAAGCCGACGAGTTGTACTATCGTGTTGGGGGTACGAGTAAAACCAGAAAAAGGAGTCCTCGAGAACTAGAAACTCAATGCCCCTGTTCCAAACTCATTCGGGCAGTATTGTCTGAGTGCAAATGCACCAAGACGGTCCCCGAAAGAATTCAGTTTTCAAAAGGCTCAGTACCGAAATGCTAAAACCAAGGCCTAGGTGTTTCCAACGAAGAAGAACGGTAGTTGAAGATGGAGAATTTCCAAGGGTCACTACTAATATGACCAGCAAAGGGACATCGACACAGGATAATCCCGAGTCGATTCCGGAAGTACCTCGACGTGTAACCCGTCTGCAGTCTAGAGCCATCATACGAGCAACTTATGGTAGGATTCGGACAAGATTACCTTCAGAAGATGAAGAATCGGATGCCTGCTCTGCGGTCCCATCAGATAATACAGTATCCAGGGAGGGACAACCCCACGAGTCACTTATGATAAGTGCGGAACAAGTGGCCAAGATGCTCGAAGAAGCCATGGCTAAACAACAGGAGAGTTTCAGGTTCGAAATACAGATGGCCATGCAAAATATAAGAGAAATACATGACCAACAAATCCAAGCACTGACAAACCAGCAAGGCGAACCAAGTCGTCGTAACCAGGTTAATCAGGAAGATGAGGACACAGGTGCGAATGAAGCTCATAATGCCAATAATCCTCCCGTCAATGTAGGGGGTAGTATCGAGGATGCTAATCATAACGCCACACTTCCACCTCAGAATCGTGCTAACGAAAATACAGGTGAAAGTTTGAAGATTAAAAACCTCGAGAGAAAAATCAATACGTTGATTTCCGCTCAAGAGATGAAGAAGACGGGCATTCCTTGTCCATACCCAAGAGAATGGGAATCAATCCCGTATCCGGCGAAGTTCAATCTAATTAACTTCACGCCGTTTGATGGGAAAGGTTCACCCACTCAGCATTTGATTTACTTCAAATCACACCTGTTTTCGGTAAAAGTTGCTGTTTTCATTGATGTTCTCTTTTTCGAGATCTGTTACAACTTTGAGCGTTACAACAGGATAAAATGAAAACAAAAGGGTTACAACTTTAACGAAAATAAACACGAGATTCCGTTTTGGTACGGTCTCGCTTGCGTGGGTTGTTGGCCTGTGACGGGGACGTTGATATCCGTGGACCGCCGACTCTTCAAGATCCTTTTCGGGAAAATCCGGCAGAGTTTCGTCTATCCGCAGAGGGATATGAAAACAGAACTTCGTCGATCCACGTGAGATCTAGAAGTTTAAAGCGTATATCTCGGCTAACGCGAGATAATAGCTCTTCTCAGTGTCGCCTGCGAAGGGCAACACCAAGGAACAGAAGGGGGTGAATGAAGGGTGCTGATGAAGAACGCCTTACTCCGTGCTCCGGCAGGGCTTCGCCGCTATCTTGCAGACTCTGACTCCTCACTCCGGCAGGGCTTCGCCGCTCTCTTGCAGAACAATCCTTGGCTAAGATAATTCAGCCTTGAATTGAGAGCAAAATCAAGAGCCCCTCACAAAGGAGGCCCTAGGGGGCTATTTATAGCCACAAGGAGAGGGGGGGCTGATGTGAGACACCCCCT
>BQKN01061783.1:226711-269509 GCA_022839385.1 Asparagus kiusianus
CATTGATGTTCTCTTTTTCGAGATCTGTTACAACTTTGAGCGTTACAACAGGATAAAATGAAAACAAAAGGGTTACAACTTTAACGAAAATAAACACGAGATTCTGTTTTGGTACGGTCTCGCTTGCGTGGGTTGTTGGCCTGTGACGGGGACGTTGATATCCGTGGACCGCCGACTCTTCAAGATCCTTTCCGGGAAAATCCGGCAGAGTTTCGTCTATCCGCAGAGGGATATGGAAACAGAACTTCGTCGATCCGCGTGAGATCTAGAAGTTTAAAGCGTATATCTCGGCTAACGCGAGATAATAGCTCTTCTCAGTGTCGCCTGCGAAGGGCAACACCAAGGAACAGAAGGGGGTGAATGAAGGGTGCTGATGAAGAACGCCTTACTCCGTGCTCCGGCAGGGCTTCGCCGCTATCTTGCAGACTCTGACTCCTCACTCCGGCAGGGCTTCGCCGCTCTCTTGCAGAACAATCCTTGGCTAAGATAATTCAGCCTTGAATTGAGAGCAAAATCAAGAGCCCCTCACAAAGGAGGCCCTAGGGGGCTATTTATAGCCACAAGGAGAGGGGGGGCTGATGTGAGACACCCCCTTGGGTGTCTCGGCCAAGCCGAGACACCTTGGGGTGTCTCGGCCTGGCCGAGACACCCTTGGGGTGTCTCGGCCTGGCCAAGACACCCCTGGGGTGTCTTGGCTTTGCCAAGACACCCCTCGGGTGTCTCGGGCCTGCCGAGGCCCATTTGGGTGTCCCAACGCAGTCCGAGGCTGTGCCGTTGTTCTGCCGTTGACTCGCCGTTGACTCGCCGTTGACTTTTCGTCCGAACTCGGATTTGAGTGATTTTGGATGCGTTGGAATCGTGACGGCGAGCTCTGTAGGCCCCGATGGTTGGATTATCCATGGGGTGATCAGGGCACAGCGGGCGTTGGTCCAATTGCGGTGATCGCGGGGTTTTCGGTCAACCCGTATCCTCGTGATTCTGACGTTCTGTCGGCTCACGTAATCCGTCGGTTTGTTTTAGTCGCTCACCGGCGTCATTTGAGCTCTTGTGAACTGGGTAGCATCGTCCAATCGTCGATCGTTAACACCGAGCTGTGAGTGGGGACCTATCGGCAATTTTCGATGCCTACAACACCTAGGGGTTATCTCTGGTAATGAGCCTCTGATGGTACGGTCCTTCGTTGGCACTCTTCGTGGAGCCGCCTTCGATTGGTATCGCCGCCTCAAGCCAGGAAGTGTGAATAGCTGGGACGACATGGAGACTAAATTCCTCACCAACTTCTTCGATGATGACACCGAGATATCCATCGGGTCGTTGCTTGACGAGAAACAGAAAGACGGGGAATTAGTTGATACCTTCGTCAAAAGGTTCCGGAACAAGGTGATGAACTGTCGGGACCCGATCACTGAGGAGTTCATTCTCTAGACTTGCCACAACAACCTTGCATTGGACGTGTTGGAAGCAATGGGGACAGCACTGTCCAAAACATGGAAGGATTTGAAGGTCCGGAGAGAGCAAGCCGAGCGATTCCTCAGAAGGAAGAAGGCGGAGAGAGGCCAACAGGCGACGAATGCTCCAACACAGAATTTCGTCCCACGAGGGAAAGGTAAGGCACATGCTAATGCAGTTGATGCTAATCAAACTTTCCAATTACAACCTCAGCAATAGCCGCAGCAACGAGCACCACAACAATCGCAGTCGCAATGGCAACAAAGGCCTCAGAAGCAAAAATCTTCGGAGCCAAGATTTCCTAAAGTGTACTCCTTCAAAGATGACGAAGTTCCCGTTATCTTTAAATACCTGTTGGAAAATAACAAGATCCAGCTGCCGTTGATCGTGGATCGAGAAGGGGCTAGCAAAGTGACGGATCCGAAGTATTGCGCATACCATAGAGCGGTCCATCACCCTACAAGGTCATGCTACCATCTTAAGATAAGATCCAGGCGTTAATTGATGTGGGCGTCATAACCCCGAAGCCGCCTAAGAATGTAGGAGCAAATGCAGTATCAATTAGCTTTGGATCAGTACCCACAGCATGGTTTGAACCAAAACGCATCACCAAAGTAGGAATGAAGACAGTAAACGATGACCCATACGGACAACGCCAAAAAGGACTTGTGCCACACACAGCCCCAAACGGCAAAATCCCCTTGGTCCATCCTGATCTTATTGAAGACGATCAGTGGGTGACTTCCTCGACCAGAAAGGGTAAAGGCAAGTCCTGCAATGCTACTTCTGCGATCTTCGAAGAGGATGGTGATGAAGCTCCTACCTTCCCGCTCTCTGAAGAAGAACAAGAAGTTTTTGCCACTAGAAGCGGAAATTAGTATCACTTCAACTATCCATCACCTAGTGATCAGTTAGCTGAGCAGGGGGTGACTAAACTAGGACCAGCCAGAACTCTCACGGAACTGGGAGTGACTACGACTCCTAGACCGGTTGAAGATCGATGAAAGCCGGTTGATAAACAGAAAGAAAAGAAGCCCCAGGAGGTTCAGAATCTGAAGCAGTCTCGTTTCAATCGTCCGATTGGAAAAGATAAACCGGAAAGCTCAAACACTCCGCACATCTTCGATATTATGACTCAACTAGCTAACATTCTAGCAGGATAACGTTGTATGAGTTACTGCGGTTGTCTAAAGAAACCAGGGAAGCCCTGCAAGAAGCCTTGGCCAATTCAGAAGTGTTCCTTACTTAGATCAAGCCGGTACCTGAAGAGCCAGAACCGTTAATTCAACACTGCAATATAGCGGCTAAAAACCTTCCCTGCATTACCTTCACCAAAGAGGATATGCAGACGAAGAATTCGAACCATGATCGACCCCTATATTTCATTGGGTACATTGGCTCCAGCGAAGTCAACCGAATCCAAGTGGATCCGAGTTCTGTTGTGAGTATTATGCCGCTTCGCTTGATGCATAGCCTCGGCATTCCAGTGAGTAAGTTGGCATCCACAGGCACTGTTACTATGGATTCAATACTAGCGGGTCAAGACCCTTGGGTAAGATCCGGATAAAATATCAAATGGGTGATTTGAAGACGGAAGTCACATGTTATGTGATTGATGCCGAGACTTCATATAACTTACTACTGGGTCGACCTTGGATCCATAGTAACGTTATAATCCCCTCCACTCTCCATCAGTGTTTGAAATACGTCGACACTGATAATAAGGTTAGGACGGTGGTCGCGGATAAGCAACCATTCAAAGGGTTTGAGAATTATTTCACTGATTCTCTCCTTTATGGTAATGAATCCGACACTGAATCATCGGCCCATGGCACGGACAGCGGAGAAGAAGCTGATACTGAAGCCGGACTTGATTACAATGGAGGTTTTGTTTTAAACGATATTGTACCCTTGGTAATCAATCTTGACGATGAACAATCGTCAGATGGCAGTTGTAACTGGCAACTTGCCAATAATGAAATAAATAATGATTTAGAGTACTCAGTGTCTCTTGATGATGTAATAAAGGGATTGTATGATAATCCTGATTTATATGTGCCGCTCCGATTGTCCTATATAGCAAAGAAACACCTCCAGCATTCTTTCGGAACAACCCTGGTCATCCCTGCCAAAATAGGAGGCGAAAAAGAAGTGATTTACGGTAAAGGAGAGAATTTTTCATTACCAGATCATTTCTTAAGGGAAGATGAGAATGATGACAAACTTGGTCGACATTTATCTAAGTATAGTCCGGAAGCATGCAAGCTCATGGAAAAACAGGAATATGATTTCACACTCGGAGAAGGTTTATACTTCGATCGAGGTTTCCGTATTCCATCCAAAGCGGCATATGTACCAAAAGGGAAACCGGATGATTATTATAAATTCAGACGAGGATTAGGGTATGTCTCTTCTTCAGAAGACGAATGTTGCTGGTTAATCAATAACCAATCATCTGAGCAATACAAAGATGGGTACTCGTCAGATCCCTCGGAATTGGATTCTGATACAAGTCTGGGGGAAGTATTCAAAGCCCTAATGACGAACATGGCTACAGCTGATCCGTCCACAATGGAGAACGACGATCAAATGCCAACATGGGAAGACCCATGGGTTCATCACCTGAACATGCAGTATGGTGATAGGTTTGAACAGAGGGAACCCCCCACTGAAGATAAAATAGTCCAAATTAACATGGGCGACGAGGCCAACCTAAAGCCTATATTCATCAGTGATAGCCTTCCCTCAAATAAGAAGGAGGAATTAATTGCTCTCATCAGGGAATATATTGACGTCTTCGCTTGGAACTATGAAGACATGCCAAGGCTCGACCCTAATGTAGCAATGCACCGCCTCGATATCAAGTCGGATGCCAAACCTGTCAAACAACAGCAAAGACGGTTTCGTTCGCAGATTATGGAAGCCATTGAGACAAAGGTTAAGAAATTAATCGATTCAGGATTTATCCGAGAGGAACAACATCCAGACTGGCTAGCCAATATTGTTCTAGTCATGAAGAAGAATGGTAAAATCAGGATTTGCATCTATTTCAGAGACCTGAATACGGCATGTCCAAAAGACGACTTTCCTCTCCTAATCACGGATGTCATTATCGACAATACGTGCGGATTTGAGAGAATGTCTTTTATGGATGGCTTTTCAGGGTATAACCAAATCAAGATGCACCCAGATGACAAGAAGCATACAGCGTTCAGAACGCCCCTCGGTGTCTTTTGCTACACAGTGATGCCTTTCGGTCTAAAGAATGCAGGCAACACTTACCAGCGAGCAATGACTAAGATTTTCTAAGAACATCTCAGGAAAACAGTCGAGTGCTACGTTGATGATTTGGTTGTAAAAAGCCGCAACAAAGAAGATCACATCAAGGACTTGAAGACGATGTTCGATCTCATGCAGAGTTATCAATTGAAGATGAACCCCACTAAATCCTTCCTTGGAATGTCCAGCAGAAAATTCCTTGGATTCGTCGTCACCACTAAAGGTATACATATCGATCCTGATAAGGTGAAGGCGATACATGAACTGCAACCCCCTAGAAATCTAAGAGAACTCAGAGGATTGCAAGGGTGTTTAGCTTACATCTGGCGGTTCATCTCAAATCTTTCTGGGAAGTGCCAACCATTCTCTAAGCTAAACAAGAAAGGTGTGTCATTTATTTAGGACGACACCTACCAAAAAGCACTCGAAGATATCAAAACATATCTGACGAATCCTCCTTTTCTTATTGTACCGAAATCAGGTAAACCGTTCTTGATTTACCTCAAGGCGATGAACCACTCGATAAGTGCTTTACTAGCACAAGACGATGATAACGGTCACGAACAGGCAGTCTATTACCTAAGTCGGACATTGGTAGGTGCCGAGTCTCGATATCCGATGATTGAGAAAGAATATCTCGCATTAGTATTCGCAGTACAAAAAATGCGGCATTACTTGGTTGGACAGACGATTTACGTTATTTCTAACGTTAATCCAGTACGGGTATTTATGACGCAACCGGCCTCTATGAATTGGTGGTTAGCGAAGTAGGCCCTTCTCTTGTCCCAATAAGATTTGCACTTCAAACAGCAGAAGTCGGTCAAAGGATAAGCAATTTATGATCTTTTGGCGGCAAACCCGACAACGGATACGGCAGAAGTATATGATGACCTGCCGGATGAAATCCACGAGGTTAACACTACATCGCACCAACAAATATGGCAATTATACTTCGATGGTGCTTCAAGGGCAGTTAATGTGGTAATAACCCCCGGATGTTCTAAAGTCTCCTCCGGAGTTGGAGTTGTCTTAGTTTCCCCGGGGAAGCATGTGATGCCTCGGGCTTATTCACTGACTAATCTATGTTCCAATAACGTAGCCGAGTACAACGCGCTTCTTATTGGACTCAGTTTCACCAAGGAGCTGGGGGTCGAATTTCTCAAAGCTTTTGGGGATTCTCAATTGATAGTCAACCAAGTCCGTGAGGAGTATGAAGTCAGGAACCAAGACCTGATCCCATACCACCAGGAGGCCATCAAAATTGCAGATTCTTTTGAAGAATTCTTTATTGAATACATCCCTCGTCTCCAGAACACTTATGCAGATGCCCTGGCAGCACTAGCGGTATCACTTGCGTAGCCTCCTGAAACTGAACTACTAGTCACAGTAAGAACGCATCAACTCTGCATACCCATATACGATATAGATATTAAAGAGGAAGATGATAGAAACATAAGCGCCAAGGAGGTGAATTCGACTCAAATTGGGTCTGAGTCCCAAGATTGGCGTTTTCCTATTATTGACTACGTCCAATATGGTATTTTGCCAAAGGATGTAAAAGAAAGGGAATCAATCCGCCGAAGAGCACCAAGATTCTTCTATAATACCGAGACCCATACATTATACCGTCGAGGGTACGATGGTTTGTTACTCCGATGCCTTTCGAACAAAGAAGCAGAAGAAGTTCTTAAGGAAGCACACGAAGGAGAATGTGGTGCGCATCAGCCCGGTCCTAAACTGGATGATCGCATCAGAAGAATGGGATATTTTTGGCCAACAATGGTTCATGATGCAATCAAATACGTCCGAGAATGTCATGCCTGTCAAGTACATGCAAATTATATGCACCAACCACCGGAGCGTTTACACACGTCAACCACATCTTGGCCGTTCGAGACATGGGGTATGGACATTGTCGGTCCTATTTTTCCCCCTTCAGTCAAAGGTGATCGATTCATTCTCGCAATCACGGATTACTTTTCAAAGTGGGCTGAAGCGATTCCGCTTAGAGAAGTGAAGACGAACAACGTCATCAATTTTATCAAACATCATGTCATATACCGACACGGTGTGCCAATACGGATCATTCATGACAACGGTCCACAGTTCATAAGCAACGCTTTCGTCAGGTTTTGTGACAAGTTCAAAATTCAAGATATTTCGTCAACAGATTATTATCCCGCCTCGAATGGATTAGCTGAGGCTTTTAACAAGACGATCATCAAAATCCTGTCAAAGCTCGTGAAGACCAATAAACGAGACTGGGATGATAAACTCGGTGAAGCACTCTGGGCTTATCGTACCACCATACGCACACCTACAGGAGCTACCCCATATTCGTTGGTATACGAATGTGAAGTTGTGCTACCGTTGGAAATCCAAATCCCATCCCTTCGGATCGCTCTCACAACTGAGATGACGACAGAAGAACAACATCAAAAATGTCTTGAAGAACTCGAAATGTTGGATAAAAAGCGTTTGGAAGCTCAACAACACATTGAGTTTTATCAAGCCAGAATATCTAGGGCTTTTAACAAAAGAGTCCGACAGAGAAGCTTCAAGGAAAGAGATCTGGTCCTCGCTGCTCGCCGACCGATAATTCTCAACTCCAAGAAGAAAGGTAAATTTGAACCCAAATGGGAAGGACCATTTGTGATAGACACAGTCTACTCAAACGGCGCA
The DNA here is from genome assembly GCA_022839385.1 of Asparagus kiusianus. Classification (NCBI taxonomy): domain Eukaryota; kingdom Viridiplantae; phylum Streptophyta; class Magnoliopsida; order Asparagales; family Asparagaceae; genus Asparagus; species Asparagus kiusianus. Next base: position 234,122 of record BQKN01061783.1, read on the forward strand.
TATCGCCTGATTACTCAGGAGGGTGCCAGGCAATTAATGCCAATAAATGGGAAGTTTCTGAAAAAGTACTATCCCTAGTACATTTAGGATAACCCATTTATCGGGAAGTTCCTTGAAGAATATTACACTTAATATTCTAGAGGATAACCCAAAATCATTTTCACCACCAAAATCCCTCACTGATCAATTTCAATTGACAGTGAGTCCACCAAAAGTGTCTTTCTGGCCTAAGCCACCAACAAATTCCCCTCTTGATTCTTTCCACGAACAAGAGGTCCACTTTCAATTCAGAGTCCCCTTTCGATAAACGAAAGAACTCCCTTCTTTTTCTCTTTGGTTAAGCCTCCTTATGGTTATAACCGAAGTTGAAATTTCACTTCGATAAACGAGAAACTCATCTTCAGACTAGATAACCAAACCTATAAAAGGTAAGTTTATCTAGATCTTCCAGATTCTCAGACTAGATCCCACTTCTAGTTTCTTTTGCGTTGGAAATAGAATATAAAATTCTTCCTTTCCAGAATCAAGGAATAGAATATAAAATTCTTCCTTCCTTGTGTTCGGGTTCGCCTTCAACCTAAAAGAAGACCGGGAAATAGAATATAAAATTCTTTCTTTCCCACACCAACCTTTTCCAAGAATTTATCAATCTAGGATTCATCCTAGGAAGTTTATCCCGAATCCTAAGCAGGGATAAGTCTGCGCCTAACACGCGCTGCCAGTTTAGTCTTTCTCCGTAGAAAAAGACACTAGAGTTCGATTCTGGGGTATCCTATCCTGAAACCTAAGCAGGGATAAGTCTGCGCCTAACCCGCACTGCCGGTTATTTCTTAACTGTTAAAAAGAACACCCGCCCACATATTCAACATTGTGACAGGTTGTTATTAATAACACCAAAGTCCATGCCTTACACGCATGGGGAATTTCATCCTGAATCCTAAGAAAGGATATGCCGATGCCTAACACGCGTCGTCAGGTTAGTCTTTTACTATCCAAGAAGACACCAGAACCTGATTCTGGGGATCTTTATCCCGAAGCCTAAGTAGGGATAAGTCAGCATCTAATACACGTTGCCGGGTAGCCTATTCCCGTAACAATAGCAAAGTCTACGTATTCGAAGTCGTAGCGGCGAGTCTCAGAGAATTCACTCTCTTAGCACAACGTTACATGCGGAACGGATTTAGACAATCCGCATGCCAGCCCGACTCAAACGGTAGTCGGTAAAGGCTAATCAAATCTGTTGAAGGCTGGGGGTTAGCCAAAAATCCTAAAGTCAACGCCTAGCACGCGTTGCCGGGTAGCCTATTCCCGTAACAAATGGTAAAGCCTATGTATTCGACATCATAGCACAAAGTCTCAGAGAATTCACTCTCTTAGCATAACGTTACTTGCGGAACGGATTTAGACAATCCGCATGCTAGCCCGACTCAAACGGTAGTCGGTAAAGGCTTATCAAACTCGTTGAGGGCTGAGGGTTTGCCAAAAATCCTGTGAGTATTATGGTTAATCATTCCAAACAGAGTGAGAAATCATAATAAAGATAAAGATAAAACCATTTCCACTAAGAGGATCAAAAGTCAAAATATTCAGCAAATGAAATCATACATCAAGCCCATGGCTAAAAATCTGCTGACTAAACTTAGACAGCTTCTCATCATAAGCTTGCCTAAGCTCATCCTGCAATTCAGCTCTGATAGACTCTTCAGTGGTGGCTAAAGTCTTCACAGCAACCTCCTCCGTCTCGACCAGCTTCTGCTTCAAAGATTTCAACTCCTCAGATAAGGCAATGTGGGCTTGCTGATCCTGTACCTTCGTCATTTGAAGGATACTCAAGGTCTCCTCTTCTTCACGAAGTCCTCTTCTGAATTGTTCTATCTTGGTCTCGCAAGAGGCAATAGAAAGGTCAAGATTGTCAAGTGAAGATGATCTAACAGCAAGGTTGGCTTCAACTCGATCTACCCGATCCCGCTGCACCTGAATCTCGAACTCAGCAAAAGCTCGAGTATCGCGCCATGTCTGTAAGCGAGTTTCCAAATTGGCAGCAATGAATGAAGAGGCACCTGCATCCCGGAGCTCAAATAACATCTGAAGCTCGTGCTCTAGGCAATCAAGGTCATCAATTATAGCCTTCGCCAGATCCGGATATCCTGCATCCCTTATTGAATTTATTCTGGGGTCAAGGAAAGGCTTAAATTGGTGAAGAAAAAGTCCGTCGTGGAAGAGTTTGCCAATCATAGTATTCATGAAGGAGAAGAAGGAGAAAACTTCTATACAGATGACAATCTTCTCAGGATCGTTGTCTGATAACAACTCCTTCACAAGGACATGAAGCTGAGAAGAAAGCCCTACACAAAAAGGGGGAAATCTGTCAAAAAGCCTTGATGAGGAAATAAATGACATTTCTCAGTTGCTTAATTCATACCTTCTTCCCCTTGAGTCACTGGGGGTAGTGGAGGTGTAACCGCTGTTGATGTATCAGCTGATGTAGTTGGTCTCACAGCCGGCTCAACAGGATCAGTCTCGACAAAAGCTTCTGTCAAACACAAAAAGGAATTTTCAGATTCATCACATTATAGCTGCATTAGTAAAAAAATGGCTAGTCCTATAATTAACCTGAGAAGAGGCACGTACCTTCAAAAGGACCATCCTCGGAATTCTTGGGGAGTGTAGACTCAGGAAACATATCTTCAGGCATTTGGTCATCAATCTGAGGAGAGCCATACATGAAGTGGAGCATAGAAGTGTCCACAAGCAAACCTTCCTCGTCAAAATCATCAGTCGAAAAATCTGACACAAGAAAATATAAATGCGAAAGAAGAATAAAGAGACTACGACCAATGGAAATGAGTTACCTCCTACGGATATGTTAGCCTCTCTACTCCCAAGGTCCACGTTTGCCCCCTGCAATTTATCTAAAAGAGCAAGAAGCATAGAGATAATTAAGGGAGGCACGAATTCTGAATCGTTCAACTCCTTTGTTTGCCATCTAAAGGGTATATTGTCAATGGTAGATGTACCTGGATTCGCTGAATCGGGTCCTACATTGATAGTCTCCCTAACGTCGGCAGCTTCTGCAGGCTTTTCAACCTGGTGTGGTAAGTCAGGCTCACCAGAAAATGCAAAATCATGAGGAGTAGGATCGAGACTCATCTCGCCTTCCCCACGCTCTCCTATATAGAGATGGAAAAGCATGAGCCCGAAGTTCTGAATGATCAAGAGGATGGTCTATAGGGTAGATGTTACCTCCGTCGCTAGCGGGATCATCCCCAGCCAAATCCATCTCAGATGCTCGTGGATCTGCACGCGGCTTGTGGGCTAGTCTCTTCCGCCTAGCAGCTGGGACAACAATCGGAGGTCTCGCCCGAGGAAAAGGACGGAATTCTTCTTCCTTATCAGCTACTGTCCCTGAAACATCAAACAATTGTCAAGATTAATAACTCTGGAAGACAGAGGGAAACGATAGGTGATTAACCTCGCTCGAAATATTCCTCGTAATCTTCAGGATCTCCGCCTGAGGCCTCTTCAGCAGAATTGAAGGTCCTTTTTTCTTCTTCATCGATTTGACGAGTCTTGCCCCGCGTCCTCTGTGACTGAGCATCTTCCCGAATCACACGAGAATCAGCCTGAGAAGCCTCCTCAGCCACTAACTCTGCAATCGGCCTCACGAGGACGGGTTTGTTAGCTGCTAACAACCACCTGCAGCTTAAGAATATGAGCTTTAACTGACGCTCAGCACTCGGGAGACTGAACTTAGCACCAGTGCAGCCCGTCACAGTCCACAGCCATGCCCGAAGACCGTCCACCAAACCGCCATGAGTCCGAAGCTGCTGACGCGGGTTCCCGACATAAAGCTGATCATAGCCAAACTGGCGAGCGAATCGGTAGGGTAGATATGGCTCTATAAAACACTGATTCCTCACCCGGAAGGTCAGATAACCTGGCCTAATGTTCACTAGCCAGTTAAAGTAGCCGATATCTAAATGAGTTTGATACTCCCTCGGCCTCTCCTCATTAACCAAACACTCACCATATCGGCTGAAGAACTGTGGGAAGCAAGTGGAAAATACCCAACACTTGTGGACCTGTAGCTGCTTCCTGACTTCAAGGAATCCTCGCCCCTCCCACCTGCCATTCTCAAACAACTGTAGTAGGGGAACAGAACGGTCTGTGGTGTTAGGTACCGACATCACATCAGAACGATGAAGGACGAACCAAGCCATCAAATAAGTGTATGGAAGCTCCACCTTAATAAGAGTAATCCGAGCCGACGGTACACCTTCTTTCTGTGTGAAAGCACTAGAAATCTATCGAAGCCCTCGATGAATGTTAGCTACCATCACCGGAAGAAGCGAAAGTTCCTTTTTGTAGGCAAGCTGAACCACTGGGTAGGGCACTTCTAATGGCAAAATGTCACTGGACTGATACGGGACCAGGTATTTCTTTAACCAGATAGCGAGGTAACCGGCAAGAAGGGTCATCGGCTGAATCGATGCGGTCGCATGCCACAAGAATGATTTAAACTTGGTCCCTGCAGGAAAGCCACTCTCGGGACTGCTAATGGTATAGGAGTAAGCATCAATCTTCTTCAGTAGACCATTAACCTCTGAAGGAGTAAGCGTTGCCAGCTCACAAATAGCCTCGCCAGAATTGCTCTCCAGATTTCTGAACAAGTAACACGCGAACTGCTTCAGGCTCACCTGTGACTTAGTCCTCTTCGCTAAAGGCTCAGACTGCGCCAAGGCAATATGGTAGTGACATGTGAGATCCCATAAGTCTCATAGCGGTTAGGCATGCGGTCCTTTAGCTGATTCAACTCATGGTTGGAGGGAAAGTACTCCTGATATAACATCTGGCCCATGGGCAAACCAGAAATCTTGTGCATCTCATGGAGAGCCAAGCACAACTCTCTGTGCCTAGTCAGGAAAGTGTTCGAATCCAGGTTATAGAGCTCGTACAAAGCGAAGAAATGTTTAGCGCTGACGGGTAAACCATACATGGTGGAACGAATAGCTGCATATAGACCGCAAGCGTGCAACTCCTCTCTCCATCGGCTTAAGACATAGTTCGTCATACGAGCCCACCAAAGCCTGTCTGTAGAATGGACCCAACCATAGAATCTATGGCGCGACGCAGGCATCTCCCATCCTAAGTCGGCGAGACGATTCTTCAAAGTAGAAGTAGAATCGAGAAACTCGTTATGCGGCGGTGTATCCAGCCCCAATACTCTAGGACACAATCCAATGATATGACTCCTGCTCGAACCAGGAGTTACCTGATGAGTAATATAGCCACAATGAACGCTCTCATGCTCCTCCGTCAAATGCCACGACATCTCCCGTGTCACGGCATAACACCTGAGCTCAGTCAATGAGCGGTGACGAGAAATCTTAGGCAAATATAGAAAACCCTCGTCATCTTTATGAAGCCACTTCTCGGCATCAATAAACACTACACCAGGATCTTCAACAGAGTCACCGAATAAAAAGTCAGTCTTCCTGAGAGGCTGAATAGAGCTGTTATCCTTCACAAAAGGCGCATCAGTAATCAACTGTCGAAGAACTCGATGTCCACCTTCCTTCACCACTTGGGCAACCTCTGTCAACGTGCCCGAAGCAAACTGAGGAGTAAGTGGAATAGGTGAAAAATCATCGAAGGTTGAATAATACTCATCACGACGCCCGTCCACTGCATGAGATGAGAACGCTCCAGAGGGATATTCCACTAAAAACAAGCAATTAAGCGTTTGTTAGTCTCAGTTATAAAAGGAAGTTGAACTCATCTTATGAATGGGTAAGATAGAGTCACTGCATTATAAAGGGTGAGACGATTTGGCCGCATTCATAAGATAGGGTATATCAACAATATATCCCTGCCTTATAAGGCACAATGCAGCGTCAAAGCGCCCCCTTTATTTACTTTGAGATATGGTTTTGACCAAGCAAAACCTATCTTTAAAGCGTCAATCCTCACCAAGGAGAATCAATGCTCTTCCCAATTGTCTCACCAAGGAGAACAAAACGGGGATAAAGGATTAATCTACGAATCTCGAAATACGCCAAAAAAGAGCTCACCAGTGTACGAGGGAAGCACGCCATCAGCCGACGCAGTTGGGGATTGACCTCTCGGGATATGCGACATGGTGATCTGTAAAATAAATCAGGGGATCAGATACAAAAAATTTTAGTTAGGGTGACAAACTCTAACCCTAAAATTTTTCCCCCTCTTTATTACAATTAAACCCCTCAGATCTCCAAATTCAACCCCCTGAAATACGAGCTCGGGGCGTCAAATCACAACCTTAACCCTCATATACAATCCCACAAATTCATATACTAAATTAAACATGAAATATGCCAAAATTATGGAGGATTTACCTGAAGAAAAGCTCGAAAATCCGACAAAAATCAGATCTTGAAGGAGGCTCGAACCACGTGCTCAAGGGGGCCTGAGAGAAAAATTTATATGGAGATTTTGAGGGATTTCTCAGTCTAAGATCAAAAGGAAAGATAGATCTAAGACAAATTTGAAGGTTTGGAGGAGAAAGGATGCACGAGGGAAGAGAAAATTCAAAAAAAAGGAGAGGGGGGGCCGGCCCTAAAGAGAAGAAAAGGGGGCTCTTTTATAGTGTTGAACCAGTTTTGAACCGGACCAGACCAGCCTTGAACCGGACCAGACCAAGCTGAACCAGACCAGACCAGGCTAAATCAGTTCAAAGGAGGCTGAACCAGACCAAACCAGTCTGAACCAGGCCAAACCAGTCTGAACCAGGCTAAACCAGTGTTGAACCAGTCCTGAACCAGTCTTGAACCAGGTTAAACCAGTCTTGAACCAGGTTGAACCAGTTCTGAACAAGTTTGAACCAGATTTGAACCAAATTCAAATTGGAGCTGAACCGAGTATCGAAACGACTTCAAATCGACCGATGGTTCAGTCCCTTATTTATTCATTCCTCTTCCACACATTCGGAAGGTTCGAAAGATTTTTTTTAGCCTAATTACTGCCTTTTTTGGGTCATTATCAGGCCGGTTCAGCTCATTCGGACCTGAAAAATACTCTAATAAGGTGTACGAGTATAAACTATTCCCTATTTTTGTTGAGAAGTTTCTGCAGAGTATTTTTCTAAAAATATTCTTAAGGATAACTCAACAACACTCCAAAAAGTATAAGAGTATAAACTGCTTCTTAAGACTCCAGCAGACGTACGAGTATAAACTGTGTCAAACGCCGGACAACGCGTCACAATGAAGCTCAAACGCCGGACAACGCGTTGCAAATGAAGACTCAACGCCAACAATCGATGGTCGGTTCTATGTCGAAACAGCAAACACGAGCTAAAGATCAAAAAAAATCAGGAATTGACTTCAAGTTCAAAATTCTGACAACAGTCAGACAAAAATTGCAGCACCGGAACCCTTGCAGACATTCGACAAAGCACCGAATAGCCTGGAGGATTGAAGGAATCAAGAATAGAAGCCATTCCAAAATCCCGTCATACCGATTGAAAGTTGGGACAATCATATCCAAAGTGTTCCAGACTCGTCCATAAAAGAACGAGGCTGAAATACTTTGGAGGGGGTATCTGTAGGCGTATAAAACTGCTTATAGGTCCCTTAACACAGCTCGGCACGGTGATTCGACAAACCAACAAACCATCGGGCGATATATCCAAGCATGATCGTTAGACCATAACACCGAAGCCAAGTGAGACGCGACGAAGCGGATTAACGAGGCGACAAGGTTAACGAACCGCACGCAAACAACGGAATACATCCAATTACGTGCCCAATCAAGCTAACGGGTCGACGAATCAACGAGTCATCCAACTGTAGAGTCCTCCACATCAAACAAGATCGGGAGCGGACTCGAACTCGAACACCAAAGCGGATTTACTGCCAAATCAGGATCCGGACTACCAAATCAGAGTCCAGATCAACAATGAAGTTCGGATAAACCGTGAAACCGGAAAACGGGTGAAGAAGCAAACACCTGGAGGGTTCGGCCAAAACCGAGCCACTCCTAGGTGGCTCGGCCAAAGCCGAGCCACCTAGGTGGCTCACCGAGCCACCTCTTGGTAACCGAGCCACCTAGGTGGCCGGCCGAGCCACCTTTTAGGTGGCTCGGTAGCCGAGCCACCCAGATCTGGGCCCAGATCTAAGCCCAGATCTGGATTGAGATGCCTATAAATAGAGAAGGAGGGCTCATTGTTTAAAGGTTGGATTTTTGGTGAACTTTTGACGGGAAACTCTGCTGGATTGAGAGCTCAACTTTGGAATCTTAAAGCTTTGAAGACTCAGACTTTTTAGATCTGGTTCTTGGCGATCATCCACGTCAAATAAGGCAGGAGTTCGAGAGAGATCAGATCTGAGATCCACACGGTCATCCTCCGGATCAAAACTTGGTTTTTGATCCCGAGAAGAGTATCGATTTCGCTTGGTCGATTTTGATTACTTAGGGCTATTATTTCCTTGGTGAAATAATCCCCTCGGCTGTTATTTCCTTCGTGAAATAACACCCGTCATACCGTGTAGATCCGACCGGATCAAGATCGCGCGGTGATCCACGGATTAACCCCGGCGCAGGCAAAGAACCCACACAAGCAAGAGACCGCAAAACAGGATCTTGTGATTTGTTCCAGAAAAGGAAAGTTGTAATCTTTTAAGATTTTCTTTTTTTTATTTTGTTGTAACCGGATCTTATAAAAAGACCGGATCTTTTGTAACCGATAAACTGTTGCTTAAGAAAACAATGACATCAATGAAGGCAATTTTTCCCACGAACAACCTCCAATAATAGGAGAGTACAATGGGTGGGGTGAACTATTTGCATCCTCTTCCTTATCTCCAAAAGTTTTGCTAGTCATATTGACAATGAGTCCTTAGGAAACCTTTCGGATACATCATCATCTTTTAATCCGAACCTTTGAAGGCTCAGGATGACTAGGACGGCTAAAAATTGATTCCTTTTTAGGAATAACTTTGCACTTAGCAATTCCACTAAACTGTCGTAGCCACTTCTCTAAGGGTCACACAATACTAATATTGGTGACCTCTTCTCATAGATGGGAACTCTCTCAGGTCACCAGTAGTTCCAAGTTGATAGCACTTTTCAGAGACAATTTCACAATCTTTAGCCTTGATATGCAAACGTCACTTACGGTGATGTTGGCTAGGCTTTTGTCCAGCAAATTTAGATGAATCACCATTGATGGTGTTATTCTCTTGTGGGAATTTGGATGAGGAACTACCCCCATTTTTGGCTTCCATCGAGGAAGTATAGCACGCATAGCGAGAAGCTTTAAACAGAACTCCTAAAGGAGTTATGGATTGATGTCCGAGATCAACAGATGTGATTACATCTTAACCTTCGCTTGAGGCGATGGTTGAGTTTTTTTCACTCTGGGTGAAGTTCATTCGTATTTTAGGTAAGCTCATCGAAATGAATTCCTCGAACTTCGATTGGTCAAACTTAATGACAACCAATTCAGCGAAAGACCTAAGGGACTTAGTGTCAGTATGCAATATGATTTTCTCACCAAAGGAGAAAGATGTCCCCAGTGAGATCACTAGTTTTGGGTCTTCAAAATTACAATCAATACAAATTACAATTGAGAGACTTACAATGAATGAAGGAAAATTTATATTTCCTTGAGTTCTTTTCAGTATACCGATGGAATGTCGATCTTGTATTTTGTTGATGTACTAACTAAGACGATGAGTCTTTTACTGACTGATGAGAGTTCAATTACTTGGAAGATAACTCAGTCTTCTCTTAGCACTTTTGCTCAGTAGAGTTGTAAGCATAAATGATCTTTCTTCTTGCTTGTGTGTTGATCTCCTTATGATCTAATTCGATACCAAAAATGAGTAATCTCTTCTCCTTTTATAGGCTAAAAGAGTGATTTAATGGCCTTTTAATTGTGGATTAGGTGGTCATTAAAATAGGTGAAAGTGGGGAGTGGTTATACCCTTGAAAGTAGCCTTCAAATAGCTATTTGTCAAGGTTCGCTGATTTGGCAAAGTTCACTGAAGATGTTTGGGTGAGGCTTGCTGATTTGGTGAAGTTCGCTGAAGACATTTGGGTGAGCCTCGCATGGATGTAGGTGAGCCTCGCATGGATGTAGGTGAGCCTTCTTCATAACTGTGGATAATGTGGCATGTTTTGGTTGTTATGAGTGAAGTTTATTGATTGACGAACTTTGCTTATGAGTTTGAATTTAGCACAGAATTTGACTTATAATTTAGTTGACTAATGATGCCTTTTGACTCGAACTGGGGCATTAATTGTGAGTCAAACCGCTCTTGACCTGGTCAAGCAAATCGAGATGAGCTACATGGCATTATTCTCTACAGATGTTTAAGAGTTGACTCGTTCTTAACTTGGTCTGGTCTAGTCGAGATGGACTGTGTAGCAAGGTTCGCCTATTTTGTAAAGCAACCTTGGCCACAGCTAGTTATGGGCACGGTTTTGAACTCATTTGAAGTGTTTAGCCCATAGTTGTTCACTTCTTGGATTCAAGGTAAACATTAGCTTGGATAGAAATATATTATAATTGTCTATAGCTAACATCGGTGAGCTTTTTTCAGATAAAGGAATTCTCTCAAGTCACTAGTAGTTCCAAGTTGAGGGCACTTTTTAGAGCCAATTTCACTATCTTGCAAAATCATCATTGATAATGATATTCTCTTGCGGGAATTTAGATGAGGAATTACCCTCATCCTTAGCTTCTATCAATGAAGCATAGTGAGCATCCCGAGATGCTTTAAATTGAACTCCTAAAGGCGTTATGGACTGATGTCCATGATGATAAGACATAATAACATCTTAAACTTCACTTGTGACAATAGTGGAGTTTTCTTCACTCTTGGCGAAGTTCATTTGGCTTCCAGCTAAGCTCAAACTATCATTGGTGAAGGTCACCTTTATAGACACGGGTTCGATTAGACCTGAGATTCACACTATGGTGAATTTTACAATAACTGTGTATAGTCATTGTTGATAAGGATTGGTTCATGGAAATAACTTCCTCAAACTTCGCTTGGTCAAATTCAATGACCAATAATTAAGCAAAAGTCCTAGGCTCTTAGTGTCGGTGTGTGACACAATTTTCTCGTCGAATGAGAAAGAAGTCTTCAGCAGAGTCGCCATCCCATTTCGATCTTGAAAATTAAAATTGATATAGTTTACAATTAAGAGACTTACAATAAAACTAAGAAATTTTTATATTTCCTAGAATAATTTTCTATGTACTGATGGAACATTGATCTTGTATATTATTGATGCATCAACTATGACGACAAATCTTTTGTTGGTGGTGAGAACTTAGTTGTTTTGAAGATATCTCGGTCTTCACTTAGCAACTCTGCTCAATAGAATTGCAAGTGCAAGATTAGTAATCTCTTTATGCGTGTGCATTGTTCTCTCTATGATCAGATTCGACCACTCAAATTGAGTAATCTCCCATCCTTTTATTGGCAAAAAGATAGAGTTAATAGCCTTTAATTGTAGATTAAGTGGCCATCAAAATATAAGATAGTAGGGAACAGTTATTTCCATAGAAGTAGCCCTCAAACAGCTGTTCAGTGGGATTTGCCAATTTGGCGAAGTTCGCTAAAGATGTTTGGCGAGGCTTGCTTAGACGTGGTGAGCCTTCTTCGGAACTGTGGATGATGTAGCCCACTTGGGTTGTTATGAGTGAAATTTATTTTTTGACGAACTTCTTTGTTAGTTCAAATTTTTTATAGAATTCGACTCATAATTCGGCCAACTAATGATGCCTTTTGACTCGAACTAAACATGAATTGGAGTTGACCAGCTCTTGACTTGGTCAAGTCGAGTTGAGATGAACTGCATGGTGAGGTTCGCATGTTTTTTAGGCAACATTCACCATAGCTTGTTATGGGCTTGATTTTAGGCCTATTCAAAGTGTTTAACTTATGGGCATTCACTTCTTAGATCCAAGCTAAACACTAGCCTGAGTAGGAATATATTTTAATCGTTTAAAATATATGTTTAAAATTCTAAAATAATATGTATAAAAGAGAATAATTCTTAAATGCAAGTTAATATTAACTAGTGGATTCAATCCTAGAATCATATTCTCATCTCTTGATTCCTTTTATCTTTTCCATCATTTCTACTTTTGATTTCTTATCGTAATTTTAATTTCCTTTTTATTTTCTTTTTATTTTTGTTTTGCTCTCATTCTTCCCGCTTGTTATTTTCTTTTATTTTCAATTGTTTCATTTTCTCTCATTCTTCTCTTGTTTTGGCCTTTTATTTTTGTGCAAAACCTCTACACAAAGCACACCATTTTTATTTGCACTTCTTATTAGCTTCATACACAATCCAAAAACCCCATTACATCTCTCTTTCTAATACTCTCCTTCTCGTGGATTGATATCTTAAATATTATACTTGATACTTGTGCTCTTGCAACTTTGCATATTTTTATGCTTATCAGCAATCGATTATAGATGGCAAGTTTAGGATCCATAATCATTTTACCTAAAATCATGCAGTTAACCGATCCTCACTAATCAATGGCATGAACTTTTCATATTTGAAAGCTCATATAAGCATATTTTTGTTGTCCACCAATTATTAAGTTTGGAATATGGTAGAGTTTGGTTATCATGAACCCACTAACATAGCTGATGAAACTACCATTGTCAAGCTTAGGGATAAATGGACTACAGCTGAAAAGAAATTGTACTCTCTTAATGCTAAAGTTATGAATGGTTTATATTATTCTTTAAATTCTGATGAATTTAACCATGTTTTTTGTTGCATGACTGCGTATAATTTGGCAAATATTAGAGATCAGATACAAGGTTATTTCACAGGTCAAGGAGGCCAAGATCACACTGCTTGTGGACAAGTATGCAAATTTCAAGATGAAGGCCCTTATAGCATACGGGATATGTTCACACGTTTCACGAATATTGCGAATTAGGAAAACATAATGGGAAAGGAGTATAAACAAGACGAGTCATTGATAATCATATTTTATTACAATTTTATACCCTCATTATCTATTTTATATGAATAAATATATCACTAATAATTGTTTTTATCTTTTAATTGCAGGTTAATGAAGAATAAATCTCAAACTCCCATCTCTCAACAAAAACCCATTATTTAAATGAAGAAATGAAGCAAAGAAGCCCATTGGAAAATTAAATTTCCAAATTATCCAAGCCCAAAAGAAGAATTAAAGCTCATGAAGCAATGAAGCCAAAAATGCCAAGGAATTGCCAAAAAAGCCAAAGCCCAAAGCCCACAAGAAGAAGCTTCGGACAGCAATTACAGCGCACTGGGCATCGATGCCCACATCGATGCCTGCATCGATACCCTTGGCAGTTTGTTACGAATCAAAGGCTAAAAATTGATGTTTTTGGATAAGATTTCGATCCAATGGCTCTCATTCACTTATATTTACTATAAATAGGGGTAGAGAGTGAGGGGTTAGAGGTGTGAAAAATTTTGTAACTCCTTTTGGAGAGGACTCTTAATTGAGAAGGCCTTCCAAAAATTATAACTTTAGTTACAATTAATAATAATAATTTTTCTCCTCTTTAAATTTTTCTCTTCTTCTCTTTATTGGATGATGAAGATGAAGATGAAGATGGAGAATTATTTGAAGGTTTGTATTTCTTTTCTTTTTCTTTTTTATTGCTTATTAGTTTAGATTTATTTCTATGCTTATAGATTAGATTTTATTTTCTTGTTAAATAGCCAAGAGGCTAGAACCCTCTTGCCTTAGATTTATTTTTATGCTTATAGATTAGATTTATTTTCTTATATTTAATTCTTGCAATTTTATTTTGTAGTTAGATTTTAATTTCTTACACTATTCACCTTGAGGCTAGAACCCTCTTGGGTTTAGTTTTTCTTTTTGTTTATTTTTATTTTATTTGATTCACCTTTAGACTAGAACCCTATAGGGAATCACCCTCTTCTAAGAAGTGGGTTCAATTTTAGATTACCCATATCTATAATTGAATCCACCATCTTTAATTTCTTGCATTTTCTTTTATTCTTGAATTTTTTTTTGATTTGTTTCTCAATTTTATTCATTCTTCTTTCTTGCCTTATTGATCACATTTATTCTCAAACACATTGATCTACACACTATCACTCTCATTATCTCTCCACAATCACATTCACTCATCACTCCTATTTGTCACGCACATAAAATAAGAACCAATTTTATATTTTCTCTTACAAAACATCTTCCTCGTAGGATCGATATCTTTATACTATAACTTGACACGGTTGTGCACTTGCAACCTTTTTGGTACATGTTTATGCCGCATCAAGTTTTTGGCGCCGTTGCCGGGGAAGGTGCTTAAGTAGGTTTTAATTATTTTGGTTCTTTAACTTGTGTGTTTTTTGTGAAGGAAACGCTTGGAGCTTGAAGATCACGGATTGGAGAGCTAGGATTTGAAGATTTGCTTTCGAGTAAGTCTTCTTTCTAGTTTTTTAATTCCACCCTTTAGCTACTTCTTCACAATTAGAAACAATTAGGACTTTAAAAAATGATTTTATTTTTTGTTAACCATAATAAAATTCATCCTCCACTTTGACATTTACTAACAAGATAATAAATTCAAACAAATCCCCCATTCTCATTTGATTGTTGTTGACCATAATTAAAAAAATATAAAGATTTTCTTTTTATCATCCTTTTTAGTTGCTTTTAATTTCTAGGGTTGCATTTCATATAGTGTAGGAATTCACCAAAGTGATTGTAGCACTTAATTTGGCACACACTTAAAACATTCTTAAGGGCAAAACCCCAATCAAGATAAGGTAAGGGATTTCATCATCCTTTTCTTAGCCCACAAATCACTAATTCCTCACTTCACAAACCCTATCCTTCTAAAACTCATTAGACGTTGGCCCCTAAGGATTCGAGCTCAATAAGAAACTAGAAATCCTTAAGTGGACGGTTTAAGTTTTCTCAGAATAGTTGGTGTCTAAGGCAAGGTTTAGAGGTTGCGTAAAGAGCTCCGCAAGGAAAGAGGTACTTAATTGATCTTTGATCACCCTCTAGTACTATCCTTACCTGGCTAACTACCTGGGTAAAACTTTAATCTTTTCACTGTAGGAGTTTTTGGTTAGGAGCTGGTCTAGTGGAGTTAGGCTAAACCCTAGAATTAGAGTTGATTGAAAAGTGATTGCTTTGATTTGTTTTAGTTAGGATTTTTCTTTTCCTTTATCTTCTCATTAAAAAAAACTAATTTTCTTTCTTTCTTTCCTTTAAAAAAAACTATTTATTTTTTTCTTTAAAAAATATATAAAAAGAAATATTTTGGTGTATGCAACAGTGGATTAGGGATAATACACATCGATTAATTCGCTTTGAACCAATCATAGAAATGGAGCATCCTAATCCACCTGTTCTTCATGATATGTGCTATCCCATTAGGAATGCAATCCTCTCGTGCATTAGGCTCCCCGAAACAAATGGAATAAATTTTGAGCTTAGACCGCAATACATAAACATGCTTCCCAAATTCCTTGGTAATGAAACAGAAGACGCATATATTTTTATTTCAGAATTTGAGGAAGTGTGTATTATGATTAAAATGAGAGAATTAAATGAAGATGTGGTTAAGCTTAGATTTATTCCATTTGCTCTTAAGGATAAAGCTAAAAAATGGCTGTACAGCTTACCAACAAATTCCATCTCAACTTGGGATGAATTTGTCACCGTTTTTCTTAAGAAATTTTTTCCTATTCATAAAACAGTAAAGCTTAGGAACAGCATTCAAAACTTTAAAATTATCCTGGGAGAACCTTTTTGGAAGTATTTTGACCAATTTAAAGATCTTCTCATCCAATGTCCTCATCACGGTTTAGAGAAATAGCGATTGTGCCAAATAATTTATGAGGGATTAGATTATTCTGTAAAAACTTTCTTAGAATCAATGTACCACGGGGATTTTATGAGAAAAAATGCTGATGAAGCTTGGGAGTTTTTGGAGAGTCTTTCTGAAAAAACAATGCAATAGGAACAGTGCGATGATAGGGTTTCATCAGTTCCCCCAATCTAAGTCTTGTGGTCTTTCCTTAGAGTCAAACATTGCTTCTGAAGCGAAGATGGCAACGATTCTGCGAAGGTTAGAAGCTTTAGAAATTAAGGAACGAGCTCCAGCTCAAATCAATCATGTTTCTGCCTCAGGATGTCATAATTGTCAGTCTCCTACCCACATTTCAGAGGAATACCCTCTCCTAGGAAACAACAATTCATTAGAACAGATGAACGCTATATTCCAGCACCCTAAAAATGATTCATTTTCTCCAACCTATAATCCAGGTTGGAAAAATCATCCTAACTTTGCATGGAATCTAAAAAATTCTCCCGAAACTCAAAATTTCACTCCCGCTTCGACCCAACATTTTCCTAAGGGAAACACAGTTCCGTTCAATTCTCATTCACAATTTCAACAACCCAATCTGCCGTATCAAAATCAGTCTCCTCTTCATCAAGCTGTAATTCAGACTCATCACAATCCAGATCAGGATAAACGTCTCAACGTCTTGGAAAGGGGTTTGGAAACCATAATTAAGGCCTCCACTCAAACCACAAATATGTTGACTCAAACATCTAGCACTCTGAATTCCTTCATGCAATCCACTGGACAAATGCTCAACTCCAACACTCAAGCTATAGCTAGATTAGAATCCCAATTTGGTCAACTAGCTAGTGCCGTGAGTGAAAGAGAGAAAGGAAAATTTCCAAGTCAACCCGTGGTCAACCCTAAGAACACAAGATGCAGTTCATCCTATGAAGCCCAAGTGAATGCAATCCATTCACTTCGGTCAGGTAGACAGGTCGATAATCAAGTAAGAACTCCTCCAAGTCAAACTCTTGATCCTGTACAAATTCCTTCTCCTTCTCCTTCTGATGAATCTATTCAACAATCACTCGATCCCCTCAGATGACCAAGAACCTGAACCCGAACCTGAGCCTGCTTTTGATAGATTTAGACCGGTTGCTCCCTTTCCAGATAGACTCAGGTCTAGAAAACACTCTCCTCAGGAGGAGAAGATCCTAGAAACATTCAAGCAGGTTAAGGTCAATATTCCTCTCTTAGATGTAATTCAACAAATTCCATCTTATGCTAAATTTTTAAAAGAATTATGCATTAAGAAGAGGAGAATAAATGTTCCAAAGAAAGTCTTTTTAGCCGCCAATATCAGTGAAATGCTATCAAATCCCATACCTTTGAAATGTAAAGATCCAGGTTCCCCCATCATTTCATGTATCATTGGTAATACTCATATTGATAAGACGCTTTTAGACTTAGGAGCCAGTGTTAATTTACTTCCATATTCAGTCTATCAACAATTGGGTCTATGTGTACTGAACCCAACCAAATGCACCTTACAGTTGGCTGATAGATCTGTCAAGGTCCCTATGGGTGAGTTAGAGGATGTTCTGATTAAGGTTGGTGATTTTATTTTTCCAGTAGATTTTGTAGTCTTGGAAACACAGCCTGTTTCTAATCCCAAAGAACAGACACCTGTCATCTTAGGACAACCCTTCTTAGCCACTTCTAATCCTCTCATCAATTGTAGAACTGGTCAAATGAAGCTGTCCTTTGGGAATTTGACTGCTGATCTCAACATTTTTAATTCAGGGGACCAACCAAATAATCAGCCTCTAGAAATAAACTACATTCAGGAAAGATCATAAGAAGAAGAAGAAGAGTCTGATTTGAGTTTTGAGGAAATTTTTGATGAAGAGTTGGAGTTTTTAGAAGAAACAGATCAGGTCCTTGAGAATAATAAAACTGTGTTAAACATTTGCTGCTTTGAATTAAATTTTGAAGAACTCTTTCTTGATGAGCTTAGATTCTTGGAGAATAATCAATAACCAAATTTTTAGAACTTCACAGAAGAATTGGTTGTTGGAAAACAAAACTTCATAGTACAAGAGTCTAAGTTCATTAATAAATGTAAAATGCAGGACACCAATAATACCTACCTTACTTTGTTGCAAGAATTACTGAACACCTCGAAATGCTTGAAAATTCACATTATTGATTATATCATTTTGAATTTGTTTAAAATCCGAGGAAGAATTTTTAATAGTAAGGTAGGATTCAATGTAGAACAGGAACTCTTCATGCTGAATATTTCATTCTACATTGTTTATTTTGTTTATTTCAGAATAATAAAAAGAATTTATTCTTCTCTCATTTGAGAGTTTCTTATGCAGTTGTTAAAAAAAAGAAAAAAAAGAAAAAAAGAAAAAAAAAAGAAAAAAAAGAAAAAAAGAAGAAAAAAAAAGAAGAGAAAAGAAAAAAAGAAAAAAGAATAAATTTTTGATTTCATCCTCCTCAGACCAAAGGTAATTGCAGATTTTTATCAGCTGACCAAATGTAAGTGCTTCACTTCTTATCTGCTTTACTTTATGCATCATAGAGTTTACATTGAAGACAATGCAAAATTTAGGTGTGGGGGTGGGAATTAGTTATTTTTTCTCTTTATTTTACCCTTTTTCTTAAAAAGAAAAAAAAATATAAAAATATCGTCACTTGCCAAATTAATGGAGTTATGTAATAACTGATTTATTTGATAAATTTGAAATTTTCTAATTCCTAGTTGGTTATTTACTTAAGTTCATCTTTTATGATAACTCTAAATAAATTTCTTAAGAAATGATTTTCAAAGTAGTATACTTTACTTAAGCCTTAACTTGGACTTTTATTTAAAATAATGAAATTTTTGCATGCTTAGCTTAGACTTGAAAATAAATTTTCAAAGTGTCTTGATTTACATATGTTTCAAAATATATATACATATACAAAAAAAATTGCAAAAAAAAATTGCAAAAGAAGAGTGCGAAAAATGGGCACCAAAAAGAAAAAAATACTCTTGAATTCTATGTGATTCTATCTTGTAAAGCCTAAGCTGACCGAGTAATTAAGCCCAAGGAGTATTTCCATACTTAATGACCTAAGCCCAATTGGGTTGGGATCCATTAGCCAAAAACTCATTAAAAGGTTACTTAGAAAGCCCGTTAAAGTAGAAAAAAATCACCAAGGATGAAAGAGTTAAAAAAATAAATGTTTTATAGTTGTATATATGGTCTTGGAAAATATTTTAAATCAAGCAACTTGAAAATAATTTAAAACAAAGAGTTAGCATGTTCTTTTCAAAATTTTTAAATTAAATTTCTAAGTTTGGCTTGGTTTTGTATTGCTACAATGAGAAGATTTTCTTGAAAATATACCTTAGAGTTATATATAAAAATGTTTTCTTGAGTGATAACTGGCTCCAATTAGATTATCTAAAAGTTATCAAGTAAATTTAGTTATTTACTGACTTCTTTAATTTGGTAAGTTGACCAAATTTTGTGGGTATATTCACTGCAAACCCTCACGAGACTACAACTCGTCTACTAGGGTAACCTAGGGGTTTAAAGGCTTGTTGTATGCGCTAAATACAACCGTGATTCCTACAAAAGTGAGTTAGGATTTTCTTTTTATTTTCTTTGCTAGAGGACTAGCAAAAGTTTAGGTGTAGGGGTATTTGATAATCACATTTTATTACAATTTATACCCTCATTATCTATTTTATATGAATAAATATACCACTAATAATTAGTTTTATCTTTTAATTGCAGGTTAATGAAGAATAAATCTTAAACTCCCATCTCTTAACAAAAACCCATTATTTAAATGAAGAAATGAAGCAAAGAAGCCCATTGGAAAATTAAATTTCCAAATTATCCAAGCCCAAAAGAAGAATTAAAGCCCATGAAGCAATGAAGCCAAAAATGCCAAGGAATTGCCAAAAAAGCCAAAGCCCAAAGTCCACAAGAAGAAGCTTCGGACAGCAATTACAGCGCACTAGGCATCGATGCCTACATCGATGGGCGCATCGATGCCCGCATCGATGCCTGCATCGATGCCTGTATCGATGCAGGCATCGATACCCTGGACAGTTTGTTACGAATCAAAGGCTAAAAATTGATGTTTTTAGATAAGATTTCGATCCAATGGCTCTCATTCACTGATGTTTACTATAAATAGGGGTAGAGAGTGAGGGGTTAGAGG
The DNA here is from genome assembly GCA_022839385.1 of Asparagus kiusianus. NCBI lineage: Eukaryota > Viridiplantae > Streptophyta > Magnoliopsida > Asparagales > Asparagaceae > Asparagus > Asparagus kiusianus. Next base: position 254,194 of record BQKN01061783.1, read on the forward strand.
TGTGAAAAATTTTGTAACTCCTTTTGGAGAGGAGGGCTACTCTTAATTGAGAAGGCCTTCCAAAAATTATAACTTTAGTGGCAATTAATAATAATAATTTTTCTCCTCTTTAAATTTTTCTCTTCTTCTCTATATTGGATGATGAAGATGAAGATGACGATGGAGAATTATTTGAAGGTTTGTATTTCTTTTCTTTTTTTCTTTTATTGCTTATTAGTTTAGATTTATTTCTATGCTTGTAGATTATATTTTATTTTCTTGTTAAATAGCCAAGAGGCTAGAACCCTCTTGCCTTAGATTTATTTTTATGCTTATAGAGTAGATTTATTTTCTTGTATTTAATTCTTGCAATTTTATTTTGTAGTTAGATTTTAATTTCTTACATTATTTACCTTGAGGCTAGAAACCTCTTGGGTTTAGTTTTTCATTTTTGTTTATTTTTATTTTGTTTGATTCACCTTTAGGCTAGAACCCTATAGGGAATCACCCTCTTCTAAGAAGTGGGTTCAATTTTAGATTACCCATATCTATAATTGAATCCACCATCTTTAATTTCTTGCATTTTCTTTTATTCTTGAATTTTATTTTTGATTTGTTTCTTAATTTTATTCATTCTTCTTTCTTGCCTTATTGATCACATTTATTCTTAAACACATTGATCTACACACTATCACTCTCATTATCTCTCCACAATCACATTCACTAATCACTCCTATTTGTCACGCACACAAAATAAGAACCAATTTTATATTTTCTCCTACAAAACACCTTCCTCGTGGGATCGATATCTTTATACTATAACTTGACACGGTTGTACACTTGCAACCTTTTTGGTACATGTTTATGCCGCATCAGTCATTCGTAAAGTTCTCTAATAACTTACATATAAATGGAATGGTAAGGTAACGGCTACGGATGAATCCTATAATTTATTTGAACCCTCACTTGATAATCTTGTAGGAAACCCTATCACACATTAGGCGAGATTGAAGGAGAGAGAAGAGCAATTAGAAGATAACCTGGAAAATAGGTCATGGGATCTCAGAGCAAAAAAGGGAAAATCAGAGGTCGAGGCAAACATAGGTTTGAGCTCGAATGCTGAGAATGAAAAAGATAACAATGTAGATAAAATTCTTAAAGGCTATAAGTCCTTCCTCAAATCAATGGATGGTCAAAACTTTCTGCAAGACAAATGGAGTCATTACATAAGCAATGTAAATAAATATAACTTTAGTGATTTTAATACTAAATAAACTTATTTTTAATCCATGAAATCCGGTCACTTAAGTAAGAATTACCTACTGAACAAAAAGGACTATAAAGATAAGGGTAAAAGCTTCAATGTGACCACATGGGACAAGTCAAGTGGAGCAGAAGTCTCGAAGAGTAGCTCAAGCAATGATGAGAAAAGAGCACATTTGTTGTCTCATGACTAATGAAGGTAATCTAGACAATTTCGAACACCAAAGCTTTGACAGTGAGGTATGCTTAACTTATAATGCTTTGTATGATAAGTATTTTGAGATGTTAGTCAATTAGACAACCTTGCTAAAAAGTATGAAGTTGTTAAAATATGAATTCAAGTTTAAAGAAGTATAATAAATTGTTGACTAATAAAAATTGAAAATTCTTCTTTAAAGTTTAATGCATCTAACAAGGCAAGTGAAAATATCTCATTTGAATGTATAGAATGGTTAATGAATAAAAACATAAATTCTGATTTATCCAAACAACTAATTGAAAATTAAGTAAAATTGAAAAATTTACTGCTAGGTTAAATAAGCTTTTATGTGAGTTATCTTCTAAACAAAGAAAATTTGGAACTAGATGCACTACCATAGTTTCTAAAAATGAACAACTTAAGTTAAGAAATATTAATTTGAAAAAGACTGTGAAAAAATTTCATTAGGTTCTAAACGTTTAAACATTGTCCTTTCCACTCAACGATTCACAAAAGTTAAAACTAGACTTGGTTATTCATATTTAGAAAAATATAAAAAGTTTCAACCTTCTTTTACAAAAGTAAACAGTTTAACTCTATTTGCACCCATTTCTAATGCATATTCTACTGTTTGTACTTTATGTGGTAGAATGAATTGAATTTAAATGAGTTATTGAATGCAATATAGAGTTAAAATAGTTATGTAGATTTAGGTTCTAAAATATACAAATTTTAACTAACATGGACATATGTGGATACATAGGTCACACCCTTTTCCTTTTCTATAGCTCTGCAAGAATGCTAAGGAGAAAAGTAACATCCGATTAGGTTACTCAAGTCATATTTAAAAGACAAGAATATGTCCTTTAGCTTGCCAAAAAAACAGTATAAGTATGTGACTTTTTGAGAATAACAAACAAGGAGAAATTGTTGTAGTTGGTGAGATAGGTAATTTCTATAGATGGGTAAAATATACTCTATTAGACCTAGACTAAGTCAGAGTCTAAGAAGTGAACACCCATTGGAGAAATACTTTAAATGGGCTCAAGAATTAGGCTATGGTAGGCTACAGCAAAGTTCGCTTGAATCACATGTGAACATAACCGAAGACTACCTAAGTCCAAGTTAATCCTCAAGTCAGACTCAGGGCCAAGTCAAAAGGTGTCCTCAAGTCAGACTTTGAGTCCAAGTTGAAAGGTGTTTCTAATTCGGACTCTGAGCTGAGTCGAAAGGCAACCTCAAGTCGGCCTAGTCAATTAACAAGTTCAAATCAGATTCTAAGTCAAATATGAAGTTATCAGCAAAGCTTGCCAAGCTATAGTGAACCTCGCCCAAGTCATAATAAAACTCGCTCTTATGATCAAGTCGAAGTAAAGCTTTAGGTGAAGTTTACCTAAAACGAGCTTTACCCAAATAGTCCACATGGGCCACGTAGCGAAGTTCGCTTAAGATACAGTGAAGTTCGCTGAAGCCATAATGAAGTTCATCGAAGCCACAATGAAGTTCACAGAAGTCTCTGCGAAGCTCGCCTAAGTGAGCTTCTCAACTCTAACAATGACTTCCAAAGTCTCGCCTACTGCAAGGTTGCCCACTGTATCATCATCAGCTGAATTGCATCATCGTTGGCTCTCCCCTAAATTCGTTCGTCGACTATGAGTAGTACGGTAAGCGCATCATAATATTTTTTTACACGCATTATGACAACCCCCAAGTACGCAACGAAATCTCGTATGACCGTATATTCTTCGTGTGGATAGCTGCTTAATTTGCCAAATATTACCAGTTATATGTTGGGTGTTTCGCCAAATATTAGTTGACATTTGCTCGGGTAGTGCATGTGGTGTAGCGGTCGGACAACTTACAGCGCCACCCTCAGAGATCATCAAACATGCAAAATATTGGATAACACGCATGCATAGAACAAAGGCATAGGTAGTATTCGGTTTTGTAGGCATCAAAGATTGCCTATGGGTCACAAACCTAGCTCAAGTCAGAGAGAAGATGAAGAACCACATCATCAAAGTCAAAGGAGATCATCTAACACGAAGGAAAGCAAAGGAGTCGAGCCAAAAAGGACTTGGAGTTGCCTCACTGTTGGTGAGACAGTCTCCACTATCTCGCATATCCGAGACAGTGTGGACTGTCTCCCATATGCGAGACAGTAATGGTTGTCTCACCAGCTATGAGACAATCTCTCAAGTTTTCTGACGCTTTTGTGAGGTTTTGTGTGGTCCACTTGGCTCCATAACTACTTGAGAAAACTCATTAACGTTAATGGGCAGTTTCACCTTAGAAATACACCGACTACCCACAAAACATATAGCATTTAACACACTTCAAGTAGTAGGACAGCGGTTACAAAACCCCTGACACTGTCTCTTTTAGACGAGATAGTAAACATTATCTCGCACACATGAGACAGTGGCCATCAAGTCTTTTGCCTTTTATTCGACGGTTATGGTTCCCAATTGCTATAAATACCCTCCTACACATTTGTGCAAAGTACCAAGCAGGCATTTGGCAAACTTTGAGAGCAAGAGAGAGTTCTTCATCCACTCCCAAGCATTCTCAAAATATTTTGGTGTTTCCTTGAGTTCGAGCTTAGACTTGATCTTAAGAAGAGTACTTGTCTTACCTTGCTAAGATACTTACTTCGGTTCTTGTTTCCTCATTGAAACATTAACTGTCTTCTTCATTTCTGACTTAGGAACATTGCTCGGTGGTCCAGGAATAACGCATCCCCGATATAGGCAAAGAATTCCACGCAAACAGAGGCTACTACGTAAGAGTTTCTGTATGTGCTACTAAGGAGCACAATTTTGTTTTTCTTTGTAAAGAGAAGAGTTACACGTAAAGCTTGTTCATTTGTTTCTTTTAAATGATTTAATGGAAGCTACAAAGAAAATTGATCCCGTAGCAAAAACATTGGTGACCATTGTGGGAGCCAATAGTCCCATCATCCAGATTGTCGTGTTGCAGCCAAGCAACATTCAAGTCAGTTCAATGGTTAAGGCAAGGCACCAATGAAAGAGCGCTTGGGTTCGGTGATCAATACCCGAGGAGTTTCTCAGACTAGGGGTCGTGCACGGAGTACTACCAAACCAATCACTTCACAAAGGTGTCATGCCACCTCCAAAAAAAACTAGGGCATCTCAACGTACTTGTTTATGTGTTGTGCACAAGAGGGGAAGGAGGCCTCCCTTTCTAAAAGAATTTCTATAACCTCCCGTCAGGGGGTTTGTATTGAAGCCCAAGAGTCTGTTAAGACTCCACTCCTGCAAGGAGGTGGTTCTAAATGGGTGACTCATGAAGTGATGGAAAAAGATCGTCTCAAGACCTTAGATCTTTCACAGGTAACAACAAGTTGTCCTGAGAATGTCAACAAGGTCGAAAGGCCGAAGATACTCTCTCGAGAATATCCTAAGCCGCATCCAAGTCAACGTCCCCAAAAGAAGACATGTCTATCAAACAAAGACGATGTTATACTTGGGGATGGAAGATGTGTACGTGAGGAATCACACCAATAAATGATGGGGTGCTCCGGTCACCATGCCGATGAGTTGTACCGTCAAACTAGAGGTGCGAGCATAACTCAAAAGATGACTATTAAAGAAGCGAGCACTCATTGTTCATGTGAGAGGATTATTAAAGTAGTACTTTCGGAATGTAGCTACTCCAAGCAAACTGCCATTCCACGAAGAGTCTCAGTATTTCAAAGACTTTCCACACCATCAATGAAAGTGTCAATGCTTAAACCGAGACACTTCCGAAGGAGAAGATTCACCGTCTAAGATGATGATCTCCCTAAAGTAACCATTACTATGGCTGGCAAGGGAAAATGAAAGTCTAAACGTCATTCAATTAACTCTAATCCCGACTTCACCCCAGGAGGAAGAGTTGATCCAAAATTTTCTCAAAGAATGTCTCGGCTCCAGCTAAGAGCTACTAAACATAAAGACTATAGAAGGATGCATGAAGGAATGTCTTCAGATAATGAATTATCATATGCTTGCTCTGCAATTGCTTCTGATGATACAATGTCTAGCATAGGGCAAGCTAGAGAGGTGTACATGATCACTCCTAAATCTATGGTTCAAATGCTTCAAGAAGCTCTAGCTAAACAAAGAGAAGAGAATAAAGCTAAAATGAAGACGGAGATGGAATTGGTCATGCAACAAATGAGAGAGATGCAGGCTCAAAGACCTCAACAACATGAGTCCAGTTAGCGGGCTCTCAAATCAATACAGATGATAGTGACCCAGAAGTGGACAAAGCTATTATTGCTGATACACCTCCCGATAATAATAACATTACAGGTGGGCGTAATCCAATTGATTCTTCCTAACATATCCCAAAGAAAGATGGGAGTGAAGACAAGAAAATCATGAAAGAGCTTGAGAGTAAAGTCAATTCCTTGATGTTTGCGCAAGAAGTAAAAAAAACTAGCATCCCTTATCCATACCCAAGGGAGTGGGAGTCGATTCAGTACCTGCCAAAGTTTAATCTAATTAACTCCACACCATTTGATAGGAGAGGCTTGCCAACTTAGTATTTGATCTACTTCAAGTCTCATTTGGTATGATCTCTAGAAATGAATCTTTGATGATTCAGTCATTCATAGGCACTCTTCACGGGACCGCCTTCGATTGGTATCAACGTCTCAAGATAGGGAGCATCAACTACTGAGATGACATGGAAAATTTGTTCCTCGATAACTTCTTTGACGACGACACCTAAGTGTCGATTGGCACTCTTTTAGTTGAGAAGCAAAAATACGGGGAGTTAGTTGACGATTTCGTTAAGAGATTTGGTAACCGAGCCATGAATTGTAGAGATCCGGTGACAGAAGAATTCATATTACAGACCTGCCATAATAATCTCTCCCTTGATGTGTTGGAAGCCATGGTGGTTGTACTATCAAAAACATAGAAGGAGTTAAAAATTCACGGAGAATAAGCCGAGCGCTTTCTCAAAATGAAGAAGATTGAGAGAGGCCAATAGACGATTAATTCTTTGAAGCCTAATAATTTTATTCCTCATGGTAGGGGAAAGGTACCTGTAACTGCTGTTGATGCTCACCAAACATCATAACAGCAACCTCAAAGGTAACAAAATACTCCGGATTCGAGATTCCAGAGGGCATACACCTTCAAAGATGACGAGGTTCTAGCCATCTTTAAGTACCTCCTTGACAACTACAAAATCAAGTTGCCACCAATTACAAATTAGGAGGAAGCTAACAAGACTTCGGATCCAAAGTACTGTGCATATCACACGAGGATTTATCACCCCACCAAGACTTGTTTCGTCCTCAAAGACAGAATCCAAGCCTTAGTTGATGCCGACATCATAACTTCAAAACCGTTAAAGGAAAAGAAGGTGAGGGAAAACATGGTGTCTATCAGATTCGGATCTGGCAATGTCATACCTCTATTGTTATTCCAGTAGAAACTTGTTCCAAAGGTGGAAGTGAAGACCATCAACGATGATCTACATGGCAATGCCTAAAGGGGCTCGTGCCGCATATAGCCTCTAATGGGAAAATCCTATGGGTTCATCCTGATCTTCTCAAAGATGAACAATGGGTGTGGCCCTCCTCTATGAAGAACTCTAAGAGCAAGGGCAAGTCTTGCTGCCCTGTTATAGCATCCCCAGAGAAAGATGACGAGGACGTTCCAACCCTTTCACTTTATGAAGATGAGCACGAGGTTTTGGTAGCTGATGGAGAGCCTGCCTTTGCTACCAAGTGTAGGAACAAATATTAATATAAATACCCAGAAGTTCCCAATCAGAATGCTAATACCTTGGCTGAGCTGGGGGTTGCTACAACACCTCCCGAACCTTCTAAAAAGCCCTAGCAGCAGGTAACTAATTCGAAATATCTAGCTGAAGACAACCTTCATGCTAAACAGAAGGAAGCTGAGGCAAAGCAGAAGGAGAAGGAACCCAAGCATAAAGAGGCTCAAAATCCAAAGCAATCTTGATTCAATTGACCAATCGAGAAAGACAAGTTAGAGAGTTTGAATACTCCATACCGCTTTGATGTTATGGCTTAGTTGTCTAACATCCCAACGAGGATTACTCTCTATGAGTTGTTATGTCTTTCCAAAGACACCAGGGAGGCTTTACAAGAGGCTTTGGCTAATTTTGAGATTTTTCTCACTCGGATCAAACAAGCCCCCGAAGAGCCTGAACCATCAGTTCAACACTTCAACCTGGCAGCTAAACAGTTCCCTTGCATCACCTTCACTGGGGATGACATGCATGTGAGAAATTCAAAGTATGATAGGCCTTTATACTTGACTGGATACATTAGCTCGACCGTCGTCAACCGAATCCAAGTTGATTTAGGCTCCACATTTAGCATCATGCCACTCTGATTGATGTACTATCTCGGAATTCTCGCTAGCATATTAGCTTCTATAGGCACTGTTATTTATGGATTCAATACCAGTGGATGCAGAACCTTGGGTAAAATCCGAGTGAAGTGTCAACTTAGAGAATTGAAGTCTGAGGTTACATGCTATGTCATTGATGAAGATGCCTCCTATAACTTGCTATTGGGTCGACCATTGATCTATAGTAATGTTATAGTTCCTTCTACACTGCATCAGTGTCTGAATACGTTGACATTGATAACAAAGTCAAAATGATGGTCGCAGACAAGCATCCATTAAAGGGGTTGGAGAATCATTTTACTAATTTTCTCTTATATTGTATTGAATCCGTTAATGAACCATCAGCCTATAACACAGACAATAGAGAAGAAGCTGATACCGAAGCCGGGTTCAATTACGATGAATGTTTTGTATTCAATGACATAGAACATTTTGTAATCGATCTTGACAGTAGTGAATCGTCAGAGGGAGGTTGTAACTGGCAACTTGCTGATTGTAACTATATAATGAATGATAATTTAGAGTATGTACCTTGTCTTGATGATGTAATGCAGAGACTATATAGAAACCCCGACGTACATATGCCTCTTCAATCTTCTTGCGTGATGAAGTAGTATTTCCAATACTCATTTGGGACACCTTTCATCCTTCCTCAAAGACAGGGCATAGGAAAGAGACAGTCTTGTGAAAGGGAAAGTAATTTCCACCACCAAATCCCTTTTGGGACACCAGCAACGATGATGAAGGACTTGGTCGACATTTCCTCAAATATAACCCACAAGTACAATATTATATGAAGAAGTGGGGATACAACCTCGCACTCGGAGAAGGTCTTCACTTTGGTCGAGGTACTCAGGTTCCACCCCGACCTTCTTATGTATCAAAGGGAAAGCCTAACAACTATTATGAGCAAAAGAGGGGTCAAGGCTATATTTATTTGTCCTCTGATGAGTGTTGTTGGTAGATTAATAACCAGCTATTTGATTCAAGTAAGGATGGACATTCATCAGATTCTTCACTGTGGGATTCTGATGTCAGCCTTGGAGAAATGTTCAAAGGCTTGATGTCAAACATGATCACTATTGATCCTACGAAAGCTAAGGAAGATGATCAGTTACCAGTCTGGGAAGATCCTTAGATCCATCACTTAAACATCCAATATGGTGTTAGATTTGAGCAAAGGGAACCTCCTACTGAGGATAAGGTGGCTCAGTAAATATGGATGACGATGCAAATCCGAAGCCCATATTCATTAGCGATGGTATTTCACCAAAAGAAAAAGAGGAATTGATTGCCCTCATCAGAGAATATATCAATGTCTTTGCATAGAATTATGAGGACATGCCAGGACTTGATCCAAATGTGGCTATGCACTGACTCAACATCAAGTCAGATGCCAAACTTGTTAAGCAACAACAAAGATAGTTTCGTCCTCAAATCATGGAGTCAATTGAAGCTGAGGTCAAAAAGTTGATTAACTCAGGCTTCATCAGATAAGAGCAACATCCAGATTGGGTGGTGAATATTGTTTTGGTTCTTAAAAAGAATGGGAAGATTAGAATCTGCATTGATTTTAGATATCTGAATACCGCCTGCCCAAAAGATGACTTCCCTCTTCCCATCATGGGCGTCATCATAGTCAACACATGTGGGTTTGAGAGAATGTCATTCATGGATGAGTTCTCAATGTACAATCAAATTAAGATGTAACCAAATAGGGAAAAGTATACCTCATTCAGAACACTGCTTGGTATCTTCTGCTGCACAGTTATATCCTTCGGTCTAAAGAATGCGAGTGCAACATATTAATAAGCCATGATGAAGATTTTCCATGAACATCTCTGAAAAACCGTCAAATGCTATGTTGATGATTTGGCCGTTAAAAGCCGTAGCAAAGATGATCACATTAAAGACTTGAGGACAATGTTTGATCTCATGCGAAGTCACCAATTGAAGATGAACCCTACTAAGTCTTTCCTGAGAATGTCTTGTGGTAAGTTTCTAGGATTCGTCGTCACCATGAAAGATATCCACATTGATCCTGATAAAGTAAAAGTGATCCATGAATTGCAACCTCCGAGAAATCTTAAGGAACTCAGAGGATTACAAGGACGATTAGCATATATTTGATAATTTATCTCGAACCTTATAGGAAAGTATCAATCATTCTCTAAGATCACAAAGAAAGGTGTGTCATTCGTTTAGGACGATGCTTGTCAGAAAGACTTCGAAGACATTAAGGCATACCTATCAAATCCTCTTGTCCTCATCGCACCGAGGTCAAGGAAACTGTTCCTGATTTATGTCAAGGTGATGAATCACTCGTTGAGTGCTCTATTAGCACAAGACTATGATAATAGTCACGAACAGATGGTTTATTATTTGAGTAGAACATTGGTAGGTACTAAATCTTAATAACCAATTATTGAGAAAGAGTGCATTGCCCTGGTGTTTGCAATTCAAAAGATACGACACTATTTGGTTAGATAGACAATTTACAATATTTTCAACGTCACTGTAATCCAGGTGTTCATGACACAACCGGCTTCTATGAATTGACAGCTAGCGAGATGGGCTTTGCTTCTATCATTGTATGATATTCACTTTAAACAATAGAATCGGTCAAAGGGCAGACAATTTGTGATCTTTTAGTGGTTCACCTTATGAAAGATAAAGCTGAAGTATATGAAGATTTGCTAGATGAAACCCACAAAGTCAACACTACCTCTCATCAGCAGGTGTGGCAGTTGTATTTCGATGGCGCCTCCCAAGCTGCTCGTATAGCAAGCACTCCTGGACGTTCAAAGACTTCTTTAGGAGTCTAAGTTGTCCTAGTTTCCCTAGAGAAACATGTGATATCTCAAGCCTATTCACTGATTAGGCTATGTTCCAACAATGTAACTGAATATAATGTGCTTCTCATTAGAATCAGTTTTGCCAAAGAGCTAGGGGTGGAGTACCTTGAAGCCTTTGGAGATTCCTATCTAATCATTAACCAAGTTTGAGGAGAATACGAAGTCAGGATTCAAGACTTGATCCCATACCATAAAGTGGCTATTGAAATGGCAGAATCATTTGAAGATTTCTTCATCGAGTACATTCTGCATCTCTAGAATACTTATACAGATGCACTAGCAGCATTGGCAGTCTCTTTAGCATAGCCTCCTAAGATAGAATAGCTGGTTACTGTGAGAACTCATCAGCTTTTTATACCATACTGTGCCCTAGACATCAAAGAGGTGCACGTAACTAGGATCAAACTCGAACCTCGAGACTGGCGTTTCCTTATTATTGATTATGTCTTACACGACATCTTGCTAGAAGACATAAAAGAAAGAGACTCAGTCCGACGAAGAGCACCACGGTTTTATTACAATGCAGCAACCCAGACACTCTATCGTCATACATATGATGGTATGTTGTTCCGATGTCTTCAACCAACAAGGCAGAAGAAGTCCTTGTTCGCGTGGAAAATTGGGTTCTTCTTCATAGATGATTTCATTACAACTTTGATAATAACTTTATGCGTTTACAAAGATCCGGTCTTTTTATAAGAGCCGGTTACAATGAAAATCAAAATAAAGAAATAAAAATTACAATTCTCTCTGAACAAATCACGAGTTTCCTGTTTTATGGTACCTCGCTTGCGTGGGTTGTTTGCCTGTGCCGGGGTTGATTACCGTGGACTACCGCGCAATCTCGATCCGAACAGATCTACGTGGTATAACGGGTATTATCCCACCAAGGAGATAATAGCCGGGAGGGATCGTTTCACCAAGGAAACGCTCGCTCAAGTCTCGGGATCTAAGAACCAAGCTTAGATCCGGAGTAGAATGACGTAGATCTGAGTATCCAAGTCTTCAAGCCTTCACAATTCCGAGTTGAGGTCGCAATCCGGTAGAGTTTCGGCTCCTCAGAAGTTTTAAAAAAAAGTCCTCTCAAATGAACAACCACCCCCCTATTTATAGCCTCTCTTCACTGTGCATTCGTGCACAAGAGAGAGGGGGGGAGTCGGGCCACCTCAGGGTGGCTCGGCTCATGCCGAGCCACCCTGAGGTGGCTCGGCTGCCGAGCCACCTCAGGGTGGCTCGGCCTTGGCCGAGCCACCCTGGGGTGGCTCGGCCACCGAGCCACCCTGGGGTGGCTCGGCTTGGGCCGAGCCACCCCGGGTTGGCTCGGTTTAGGCCGAGTCCCCGGGTGTGTTCCGTTTTGTCGTTTTCCGGTGTTTTCCGTCTTTCGGTTCTTCGTTTGATTTGTCCGGACTTTGATTTGATAGCCCAGGTCTTTATTTGGCAGTATTCCCGCCTCGGTGTTTGAGTTCAAGTCCGTTTTATTATTGGGCGACTCGTTAACTTTCCGAACCGTTGGTTTGGTTCCACACGCGAACGTATTCCGTTGCTTGCGTGCCTCATCTCCTCGTCGCTCGAACGTCCGTTGATTTGTCGAATCATCGTGTCGAGCCATGTTAAGGGACCTATAGGCAATTTTATACGCCTACAGATACCCCCTCCAAAGTGTTCCAGCCTCATTCTTTTATAGAAGAGTCTGGAATACTTTGGATATGATTGCCCCTACCCTTTGTCGGTGTAACGGGACCTGGAACGACTTTTGTTCTGTATTCCTTCACTCCTTCAGGCTATTCGGTGCTTTGTCGAATGCTTGTAAGGATTCCGGTGCTGCATTTATTGTCTGACCGTCGTCGGAATTTGAACTTGAAGTCGATTCCTGATTTTCCAATCTTTAGCTCGTGTTTGTTGGTTCGACATACAACTAACCCTCGATTGTTGGCGTTGAGTCTTTATTTGCGACGCGTTGTCCGGCGTCGTGTTATTGAGTTATCCTTAAGAATATTTTTAGAAAAATATTCTCCAGGAACTTCTCAATAAAAATGGGGAATAGTTTATACTCGTATACCTTATTGGAGTATTTCCGTGCTCAAAATAAGCTGAACCGGCTTGAAAATGAGCCAAAAAAGGCAGTAATTTGGCTCAAAAGATTTCTTCCGTTCCTTCCGAATGTGTGGGAGAGACAGGAATAAACCAAGGATGGGACCCTCAGTTGATTTGAAGTCGTTTTGACGCTTGATTCGGTCTCTTTTGAACTAATTTGGACTGGTCTGGTTCGGTTCAACTTGGTCCGGTCCGGTTCAACTTGGCCCAACCTATAAAAGGGTCCCTTTTTCTTTCTTTTTTCTTCTTTTCCTTCTCTTTTTCTAGGGCCGCCCCCCCCCCCCCCCTTATTCTCTTTTTGCCTTTTCTCTTCCCTCGAGCACTCTTTCGTCTTCAAATCTTGATATTTGTCCTAGATCTAGGGTTCCTTTGGATCTTGGACTGAAAAAATCCCTCAAAAAGCCATTCTTTAAAATCCCTCTCAGGCCCCTCGAGCGCGTGGTGAAAGTTTCCTAAAAGACCTCATCTTTACTGGATCTTGAGCCTTTCTTCAGGTAAATTCTCCACAATTTTGATCTTTTTCATGCTCAATTTAATTTATGTACTTGTGGGATCGTGTGTGGGGGTTAAAACTATGATATGGCGCCTCGAGTTAATCTTTCAGGGGGGTAGATCTGATAAAAAAGTGATTTTTTTTCTAGATCTGACCTCTTTTAATTTATTTTGCAGCTTGTCATGTCGCGTTCTTCGAGAGGTCGTTCCCCTGCTATGTTGGCTGATGGCGCGCCTCCCTCCTATGCTGGTGAGCTATTTTTTGGCAGTATTTGGAAATTTACAAATTAGTCCCTATTTTCTTGTAAATTTACAAATTGGTCCCTTTTTACCCCACGTTGTTCTCCTTGGTGAGGCAATCGGGAAGAGCCTTGATTCTCCTTGGTGAGGATCGACGCTTTTGGCATATTTGGGAATTTTGCAAATTAACCCCTCTTTTCTTGAAAATTTGCAAATTGGTCCATTTTACCCCCACGTTGTTCTCCTTGGCGAGGCAATCGGGAAGAGCCTTGATTCTCCTTGGTGAGGATCGACGCTTCAAAGATATGTTTTGCTTGGTCAAAACCATATCTCAAAATTAAAAGGGGCGATTTGACGCTACATTGCGCTTTATAAGGCAGAGATATGTTGTTGACATACCCTGTGTTGTGATTGCACAATGTGGCCAAATCGTCTCACCCTTTATAAGGCAATGACTCTATCTTAACTATTTGTAAGATGAGTTCAATTTCCTTTTATAATCGAGACTAACCAGTGTTTAACTGTCTATTTTGCAGTGGGGTACCCTTCTGGATCATTCTCGTCCCACGCAGTCTGTGGGCGTCGTGGCGAGTATTACTCGACCTCCGACGATCCTTCCCCTATTCCAGCTACTCCTCAGTTTGCTTTGGGCACGTCGACTGAGGTTGCCCAAGTGGTGAGGGAAGGTGGTCATCGGGCTATTCGTCAGCTGATCACAGATGCGCCTTTTGTGAAGGATGCCAACTCTACTCAGCCTCTTCGGAAGAGCGATTTCCTATTTGGTGATTCTGTCGATGACCCAGAAGCCGTATTCATTGATGCTGAGCAGTGGCTCCATAAGACCGGCAGTGGCTTCATATACTTGCCGGAGATTCCTCGGCATCGCTCATTGACTGAGCTCAGGCGTCAGGCTGTGACACGGGAGATGTCGTGGCGTTTGACTGAGGATCATGAGAGCGTCCATTGCGGTTACGTCACTCATCAGGCAGCTCCTGGCTCGAGCAGGAGTCATATCACTGGATTGCATCCTGGAGTGTTGGGACTAGATGCACCACCACGTAACGAGTTTCTCGCCACTGCTTCGACCTTGAGGAATCGCCTCGCTGCCCTAGGACGGGAGATGCCTACTACTCATCACAGGATTTACGGTTGGGTCCATTCTTTGGACAAGTCTTGGTGGAGTCGCATGACGACGTATGTTTTGAGCCGATGGAGTGAGGAGTTGCACGCTTGCGGTTTGTATACAGCCGTCCGTGCCACCATGTATGGCTTGCCTGTCAGTTTGAGACATTTCTGTGCTTTGTTCGAGCTATATAATCCAGACTCGAACACTTTTTTGACGTGGCAGGGGGAGTTGGGCTTGGCTCTTCACGAGATGCACAGGATTTCTGGCTTGCCCATGGGACAGATGCTATACCAGGAGTACTTTCCCTCTAATCATGAATTGGACCAGTTGAAGGATCGCATGCCTGATCGCTATGAGACTCTATGGGATCTCACTTGTCATTATCACATTTGTAGGCGTCGAAAATTGCCGATAGGTCCCCGAACATAGCTCGGTGTCAACGAGCGGCGATCGAACGTCACTACCCGGTTCACAAGAGCTCAAATGACGCCGGTGAGCGACTGAAGCAAACCGACGGATTACGTGAGCCGACAGAATGTCAGAATCACAAGGATACGGGTTGACCAAAAACCCCGCTATCACTGCAATCAGACCAACGCCCGCTGCGCCTCGATCACCCCACAGATAATCCAACCATCGGGGCCTACAGAGCTCGCCGTCACGATTCCAA